>JAQGAY010001954.1:0-12166 GCA_034698085.1 Polydesmus angustus
ATCTTTCCATTTTGAATTTTTCACTTTAAATCTTTTCACTGTAAATCTTTCCATTTTGAATTTTTCACTTTAAATCTAATCATTTTGAATCTTTTTTCTTTGCATTTTTTCAATTTAAATCTTTTCACTTTGAATTTTTAACTTTAAATCTCTTCACTGTAAATCTTTCCATTTTGAATTTTTTCACTGTAAATCTTTTCACTTTGAATTTTTTTTTTTTTGTTTTGTTTTTTTTCTCTTTGAATTTTTCCATTTTGAATATTTTCACTGTAAATCTTTCTATTTTGAATTTTTTCCCGTTAAATCTTTTCAACTAGGAATCCTTATAACTTTTCCCGACCCTTAACTTTCCTTTTTTTTTTTTTTTTTCTCCTCCTGCTTGCAATTTCTTTTTCTTTTTTTCCATACGAATAATTTAATGTTATTGGCGATGGGTGTGCGCGAGGGCATCGACCTCTAAAAGGCTCCGTAAGTGGGTTAAAGCCACTAATTGAGAGATCGAGATGTAAACCGAGCGGTTGATTTCTTCTTCAATTATTAAAGCCATTTTCTTTTTTCCCTTCTCCATTTTTTCATCTTCTGGCGAAGCATCTTCTTTCATCTCTCTTTCTCTCTCACTAACCCACACACTCTCTATCACTCTCTCTCGTGGCTTTCCCCCCAAAAATATTTATTTTTTGAATTAATACTTAATCAGCTTTAACAGTTTGGCCGTTGACATGGTTACGTCGTATTTTCGTTAAACGCGGCGTTTTTGCTTGTTATACACTTTCATTTTTTTTTTTTTTTTTTTTTTTTGATAGAAGAAAAAAAAATTTTTTTTTTCCTCCATCGAAATTTGTTGACTCGAAAGAAAATCTGCGCGCGAAAATCTGAAGAAATATATTATTACGTGGTTTTAACGTAGAAGATGGGGAAAATGTAATATTTTTTTTTTATTATTATTATTCGTCGTTTTTAGCTTAAAAAAAAAAAATACAGTATAGCTTTAAAAATATATTCGAGATGGAAATTGATCGAGTGGGGAGAAAAAAAAGCTTAACTCTTATACTGTATAGAAGTAAAACGCTTTAACTGGACTTTAGAAACGTCTAAAAATGGAAAAGTCAAAGTAAGATGGAAAATAGCCGATACTTACCTTTCATGGCATTAAAATAACCGATTTTTTTTCTCACTTTTTGAAATAATAAATTATGTACATGTACCGGTACTGTATATCTACTTCCGGTCACTTATGCTCTGAATCTAGCTTCATCTCCATTGTTCTTGCCTCAGCCGCATCTCTGCACCAACTATTTCGCAAAAACATAAAAAAAAATTTGGAAAAATATTAAAAATATTTCGCAAAATAAAAATTTGGAAAATTTGGAAATTCGCCGCTGGGTGAGCATCACGCGTTTACTGCTTATGCTGTGACCGGAAGTACGTATCTTAAAAAAAGTTTCCATTTGCATGAATGTAAACGGCCCAAAAATTCAATTTACGCGAATGTAAACAGCCAAAAATTCCATTTGCGCGAATGTTTGCAAATTTAAAATCCATTTGCGCGAGTGCTAATTTGCTGAACCAACAATTAAGCGAGTGTTTACTTTTGATACTACATTTAAGCGAGTTAAACATTTCTTGCATCACACCCCATTATTCTATACTTAATTTAAGTTTGGGACATTGAAAGAACAATTACATGTTTAAAAAAAAGTCTTTAAAGTAAAGTTTTTCTAAGCGTCATTAAAATATTTTGCTTATTAAAATAGATTTAATACTAATTCAGTTGGGTGCACTTTTTTTCCGTACGCCGTGTGTATTTAAAAAAAAATAATAATCAGTAAGATTTTTTACTTTCGTGATACCGTATATGTTTAATTTTGAATAATAGATATGCCTTTATTTATTTACGTGATTATGTGAATGAAAATTGATCGATGAGGAAGAGAATGGCGAAAAATCTTTTTATTTTTTTTTTCCTCCCTCGAAAAGCTTCTTATAATAGCTAAATAAATAAAGATGCGCTAGAGTGGACAATGGTCACTAAGTGCCATCTGTTGACATTGTTCTCACTCACTTAGTTTTATTCTTAAGCTTTTTACAGTGAAACCCGCTTATAGTGCGAACCCGCGTATAGTGCGACCATACTAGGGTCCCCATAGACTAAAAGTCTGTATAATAAGCCCGTTTATAGTGCGCTCCAATTAAATAAATTTTTTAAAAAAAAAAAATTTTTATTTCAAATATTAGGAATTTTAAAATTTGTGGGAAGTTTTTTCGTGTTAATTACAGTATGCATGTAAAATAAGGCCAAAAAAATTGTTTAAAAAAAATATATTTTTGAGTAAATATTTCATTTTACTAAGGAAACACTTTTAATTACATTTTTATTATTTCCCGGTTATAGTGCGATCCCGTTTATAGTGCGAATTTTTTTCGGTTTTTTGAATCGCACTATAAGCGGGTTTCACTGTATTTATAATTTTATCCGAGAGGAAGCTTTCGTTTTCATGATGACGTCACTCGATATCCAGCTAATTGATGGCTAGGTATTGACAGGATATACGACCTTCGTGACATATAGGATGTTTTAGGATGATCAAGTACCGTACATATAGGCCTATATATGTATTTTTTTGAAAGGATTTTACGACCAATCGTTGTTCGTAGTTTTCGTATTTTTCTAAGTCTTTTACGAGTTTATTATGGCAGTTCATATCGGCTTTTACAACTTTCATCGTCTGCTCTCGTCGTCGCTTTACGAGCCTCCGTAATAATAAGCTAAGGTTTCTAACCAGCTATCACCACCTCCCTTAACCTTATCCCCCTCCGCTCCCCTAACAACCTCCTCCGCGGTTAAATGGTCGGCGACGAGGACGAAAATGGACCGGAAAACGAGATAGTTTCGGTTACGGACTTTCGCTCGGTTTACTTTTATTCTCCACTGATTCATTTAGGAATCTCTCTTTCTCTTTGCAGCACTAAACTTTCTCTTATATTCTTTTGCTTTGCATCATTCATGTCTCAATTTTGCTTTTTTGATTACAAATTTTGTCGTTACATTAAGTGTGTTTTCAGTCGACTAAAAACACTCGTTCTATACTATGGTGTTCGTTGGATGACGTTAGTTTTGAAACATGAATAAATCAGTCGAATTTTAATGAAAATGAATTATTTTTTTTAAATTTGCATTAGTTAACACCTCCCATTTAATAATAAAAAACAATTTTTGGAATATGACCTCTGCAACTGAGTCGGCACGTGTTAATGCGATTGAGGAAATTTGCATTAATCTTAATGGTAGATGCCGGCACGTGCCGAGATGCAGTCGGCAGGTGCTGGCTGAAAGTCCGAAAAAGCTATAACAGCGGCGGATTTCTAAATTTTCCGCCTTGAGGCCCTAGAAACGAGATATTGTGATAAATTTAAAGCACCAAGCTTGCGAGACGCGAAATTTTTTCTATTTTTTTGCGAACTTTTGTTGATTTTTTTGCGAATTTTTTTTGATTTTTTTGCGAAATTGTTTTGATTTTTTGGCGAAATTTTTTCTATTTTTTTTTTTTGGAGAAATTGTTTTGATATGCGAAATTTTTTCTATTTTTTTGCGAAATTTTATTGATTTTTTTGGGAATTTCTTTTGATTTTTTTGCGAATTTTTTTTGATTTTTTTGCGAAATTGTTTTGATATTTTGGCGACATTTTTTCTATTTTTTTTTTTTTGGAGAAATTGTTTTGATATGCGAAATTTTTTCTATTTTTTTGCGAAATTTTATTGATTTTTTTGGGAATTTCTTTTGATTTTTTTGCGAATTTTTTTTGATTATTTTGCGAAATTGTTTTGATATTTTGGCGACATTTTTTCTATTTTTTTTTTTTCGGGGAAATTTTTTCTATTTTTTTTTTTTTTTTGTGGAAATTTTTTTTATTTTTTGGCAAAATTTTTTCTATTTTTTTGCGAAATTTTGTTGATTTTTTTGCGAAATTTTGTTAATTTTTTTGCAAGATTTTGTTGATTTTTTTGCGAAATTTGTGCGAAATTTTTTTGATTGTTTTTGCGTTTTTGGCCGCCCCTTAAATTGTGCCGCCCTGAGGCCCTGGCCTATTTAGAAATCCGCTTCTGCCTTTAACCGTCAAAGTGAACGCGTGAGCACGTTTACACGTGCCGACTCAGTTGTAGAGGTCATATTTTAAAAATGGTTTTTTATTATTAAATGGGAGGTGTTAATTCATATAAATTTATAAAAAAAAAATTATTTTCAATAAAATTCAACAGATTTATTCATGTTTCAAAACTAACGTCATCCAACGAACACCCCGTACATTCTGAATTGCAACTCTCTCTTTACATCATTCTGTCTCGCTATCAATTTCTTACATCATTCTATTTGGTTTTTATATCAGACATTCGATCGATGTTTTGCCGCATTCTTTTTCTTTACTTCTATTTTTTCACGCTACAAATTATTTTACGTTGTTGTATTTTGTTTTCTAACTCTTTTTTTTTTTTTTTTGTCAACTGGTTTTATGTCACGTTCTTATATTCCCGCTCTACAGGTTTTTTCACTCTTTTTACGCTTCACTCTTTGATCTCAATCTTGTATATCAATCTTGTTTAACTCTACAAACTCACTTTATATATCGTTCTCTCACTATAAACTCACTTTACAATGTGTTCTATCACTCACTGAGGATAATTCCATTCTCTCTTAAAGCATCCTTCTGTTTTACTCTACCATGCTTTTTTATTCTTTTCCCACTCTGCATCAAGTTTTAATCCACGGATTGTTTTCTCTTTCCACGTTCCATTTTTTCTACGTCATTTTACCCTTTATTCTTTGTAATTTTTTCCTACTTTTTTACGTTATTTTTCTTACTTTTTTACATCATTTTCTTTGATTTTCTACGTCATTTTTCCTGCAGTTCTACGCCACTTTTTTTTTTTTTTCTACGTTATTTTTCCTACTTTTTACGTCATTTTTCTTATTTTTTTAACGTTATTTTTTCTGCTTTTATATGTCAATTTTCCTGCTTTACTATGTCATTTTCCTACTTTTCTACGTCATTTTTACTTCTTTTGTACGTCATTTTTTCTGCTTTTCTACATCATTTTTTCTGCTTTTCTACGTTATTTTTCATGATTTTCTACGTTATTTTTCATGATTTTCTACATCATTTTTCTACTTTTTTACATAGTTTTTCCCACTTTTTTAAGTTATTTTTCCCATTTTTTTACTTCATTTTCCCCACTTTTTTACGTCATTTTTCTAACTTTTTCACATTATTTTTTTTTACTTTTCCACGTCATTTTCCCTGCTTTTCTTTCCCATTTTTTCCTTTTTCCATGTCATTTTCCCTTGTTTTTTTTTTTGCCTTTTTTCCCCCTATCCTTTCTACGTCATTTTTCCCTTCTGCATTCAACACGTCACTCTGTTTTTCCTTATTTTACTATTTTGTTTTTCTCCATACACACTCGTTTATTTGCTTCTCTACATCACTCCGCCGCCATTACTCTTTCGTTTTTTCTTTTTCCATCGTTCTGGCGTTGTGCGATGTGATTTTGGCGATTAACGACGCGCTTTTTCTCGCTCAACTGAGCGATCTTTTAAACCGCTATCAAACTTAATCGTTTTTTTTTTTTTTTTTTTGAGCTCATAATTTTATTTTTTGGTGGAAGAGGAGAGAGAGTTGTACAACATCGTGCTTATATTCTTTTTTGTGTGTTTTTATTACGTTTTCCACACACTTTTTTTTTTCTGTAGCTAAATTTGTTAAGAGACATTTCTTGATTAAGGCTTTATTTTTATTGTTATTGTTTTTTGTTCTAAGGAAGTTGATAACATTTTGTTTACTGGATCATCTGATTTTCGAGATTTCTAGGCGAATAAGACAGGAAGAACGATGGAGAGAGAGGGGAGAGAGAGTAAATTGCGTCGTTTGCATTATTTTGTTGAAATTTATTGAGAGGAAAAAAAAATAATACGAATTTACATTATGCAAATTTTCCTTCCGTTTCTGAAAACTTTGTTGCGGCTGATTTTTTTTTCTTTATTAGATTCAATTTTTCCGGAAGCGATTTAATATTTATTTAATATTTGCCGTAGAATACGTAAGTTTGTTTGGGTTTTATGGAGGATTTAGATTTTGAGCAAAATAAAGCAATTTTTATTACCCAGCTATATTTATTTTGTTAAATTAAAGATTGAAAATATTGCGTGTTTTTTTTTTATTTTAAAAATATACGTTATGGAAACCAATCTTACTGGATAAATACAGTACAAGGGAAGTGATGATTATTATTATTGGAAGTAACGCGTACACATAGTCAACGATGAAAAAAAAGTAATTTTGACATGCAAATTTTAATTTGATTTTTGGGAATTTTTTATTGCTTTTTAGAATTATTTGAATTCCGGCGAATATTTATTTTGGCTTTGTTATAGAAATTAACATTTGGTGTTCGAGTATCTGGCAACGTTGAAGGAAAATCAATTTTTGAAAATTTTTTTTTGAGATTTTTAAAAAATATTTTAGTGAATTTTGAAAAATATTTTATTGATTTTTGAAAAATATTTTAGGGATTCTTGAAAATGTTTTAGGGATTTTTGGAAAATATTTTAGGGAAATTTTTTGGAAAATATTTTAGGGATTTTTTGAAAAACATTTTAGGGCTTTTTTAAAAATATTTTAGGGATTTTTTGGAAAATATTTTAGGGATTTTTTTGGAAAATATTTTCTGGATTTTGGAAAAATATTTTAGGGATTTTTGAAAAATATTTTAGGGTTTTTTTGGAAAATATTTTAGGGATTTTTTTGAAAATGTTTCAGGGATTTTTGAAAAATATTTAATGGGATTTTTGAAAAATAATTTTAGGGATTTTTGAAAAATAATTTTAGAGATTTTTGAAAAATATTTTAGAGATACTGTACCGGTATTTGAAAAATAGATTTAGAGATTTTTCGAAAATTATTTTAGGGATTTTTGAATTGGCGATGTGTGACGAATATCGAAAATGACGAATATTGGAGTTTTGAACGCGTTCTATTTCCAGTAAATTGAAAATTCTATTATTTGTATGTTTTGTTTTCGTACTTTCAGCAATCATTTTGATAGCTAATAATAAAAATCTGCCGCGTTTTTTTTTTTTGTTTCTTTTTTTCAAACTTGTGCGAGTGTGTGTACGTGTTTGCGAAGTTGAAATCACAACTTTTTACCGCACTACTAATAACTTCCGGTTGTTTTTATTATTTTCTTTCTTTCTTTTTTTTTTATTTATCTTTCGTTGTTCTGTCTGCATCTGCGCAATTGTCGTCGTTTTCAGCACATAAAACGCGCAATCGGCGGCAACAGCTGCTTCCAGATAAACAAGTGTAAGTCAAATACAGTAGTAAAAATAATATATAAAAACAACTTGTAACATTTGGTTAGGGCTTTTTTATCTTTACTGAGGGGAGAAAAAGTGAAAGTAGGGGATAGAAAGAGAGGGTGAAGAGCGGTGGAGGTAATAACACTCCTAATGCTCTTTTCAGCACTGGTTTGGAGGTTAAGTCGGCCTCGGCTAAGACCCAAATGGGTGCAGGCGACCACAGGTGGATTGGAAGACTCCTATGGCGCGACTGTTTACTTCTTAAAAATTCATTTAAGTGAGTGTTTACTTCCTTAAGGTCCATTTAAGCGAGTGTTTACTTCCTTAAAGTCCATTTAAGTGAGTGTTTACTTCCTTAAAGTCCATTTAAGTGAGTGTTTACTTCCTTAAAGTCCATTTAAGCGAGTGTTTACTTCCTTAAAGTCCATTTAAGCGAGTGTTTACTTCCTTAAAGTCCATTTAAGTGAGTGTTTACTTCCTTAAAGTCCATTTAAGCGAGTGTTTACTTCCTTAAAGTCCATTTAAGCGAGTGTTTACTTCTTTAAAATGCTTTTCAGGGAGTGTTTAACTTTTAAAAATGTATTTAAGTGAGTGTTTACTTCTTAGAACTTTATTTAAACGAGTGTTTACTTCCTTAAACTCCATTTAGGCGAGTGTTTATTTAATTTAAGTGAGTGTTTACTTCTTAAAAACTTATTTAAGCGAGTGTTGACTTCTTAGAACTTCATTTAAGCGAGTGTTTACTTCCTTAAACTCCATTTAGGCGAGTGTTTACTTCATTTAAGTGAGTGTTTACTTCTTAAAAATTTATTTAAGCGAGTGTTTACTTCTTTAAAATTCATTTAAGTGAGTGTTTACTTCTTAAAACTCTATTTAAGCAAGTGTTTACTTCTTAGAACTTCATTTAAGCGAGTGTTTACTTCCTTAAACTTCATTTAGGCGAGTGTTTATTTCCTTAAGCTGATTTTAAGTGAGTATTTACTTGTTGAAACTTCATTTAGACTAGTGTTTACTTACTTAAATTTGATTTAGTAAAGTATTTACTTACTTAAATTTGATTTAGTAGAGTGTTTACTTCATAAAACTTGATTTAAGCGACTAATTCCTTCTTATAACTCCATAATTGCGCGAGTTTAAACTTTTTAAATATCCACTAAAGCCGCATTCGCGCGAATTTTTATATTTTTAAGCCCTCCATAAAACCAACAAATCCGCCGTTATTTCTTAAGAAACTGGGCCTATGCGCCTGGGCCGTGTAGGCCTGCCCTGACTTTTCTTCCCTTTTTTTCTTTTCTACTTTTAACTCCTGACACACGCGTGTGCTTGAAAAGAGGAAGAAGGGGTTTAACGTTGGTTTAACGCGTTTTAGCAATGGAATCGGTTGTAAAAAGCAACGTAACTAATTTAATCTGACATTTATAACGCGGTTAAACATTTCCCCCGTCCCCCGCCAGAGCTGTTTCTACCGCAGCGCCCTCCTGCTCACCGTCTCGTCCGTTATCTGCGCGCCTATTTCACTTTCCGGCGATTATTTGAGTGATTGACGAGTGAGGTGTTTCGGGAGTGTCTTTGTTTGAACGAGGAGAATTTGTTTTTTTTTCCCGAGTAGGTGGTTAATGGATGGGGGTTGATTTAAGACGAGGGTATTACGCATAAACCGCTTCTCAACCTTTGGCTCGGCGCTGAAAACCTGATAAGCCAGTGAAGATTTTTTTTTTGTTGTTTTTAAATTACTTGTTTTGGTTAAATTTATCGTGGTTCTTATCGTTGTTAGTCTACCAAGAAACCGGTTAATTTTCTTTTTTATGCAAAAATCTGCAGAAAAGATGGTTCTTGTTTTTGTTTATTTTGAGATAAAAATTTGCGTTAACAAGTTGGGCGGTTGTTTTTTTTTTTAATTAAACGTTATTCCGGTTGAATAAATCTTTAAGAAACTTTGTCTAGACGGGTTTCGTTTTCAATCTGATGGATTCGAAAAACAGGATTTCAAATCGAAAACTGGCTTACCGTTTACTCTATTTAATCGAGTGTTTACTCCAGAAAACTTAATTTAAGCGAGTGTTTACTCCAGAAAACCTTACGTAAGCGAATGTTTATTTCCAATGTTTACTAATTTAAACTCGGTTTAAGTGAATGTTTATTTCCTAAAACTTTATTTAAGTGAGTTTTAACTTTCTCAAGCTTCTTTTAAGTGAGTGTTTACTTCCTAAAATTTTGTTTTAAGTGAGTGTTTACTTTCTAAAATTTAATTTAAGTGAGTGTTTACTTTTTAAAATTTTATTTAAGCGAGTGCTTACTTTCTAAAACTCCATTTGCGCGATTGTTTATTTTTTTAAACACCATTTAAGCGAATGTTTTCTTTATAAAACTTAATTTAAGCGAGTGTTTACTTCCTAAAATTCTGTTTAAGCGAGTGTTTACTTTCTAAAATTTTGTTTAAGCGAGTGTTTACTTTCTAAGATTCCTTTCAAGTGAGTGTTTACTTCCTAAAATTCTTTTCAAGTGAGAGTTTACTTCCTAAAACTTAATTTAAGCGAATGTTTTCTTCCTAAAACTTAATTTAAGCGAGTGTTTACTTCCTAAAATTCTGTTTAAGTGAGTGTTTACTTCCAAAAACTCCATTTGCGCGATTGTTTATTTTTTTAAACACCATTTAAGCGAATGTTTTTTTCCTAAAATTTTGTTTAAGCGAGTGTTTACTTCCTAAAACTTCATTTATGCGAGTGTATACTTAACAAAAGTCATTTTAAACGAGTTGTTATTCGTGAAGATTTAGTTTATCTTACGCCCAACCTTACCTTATAATATAAAGCGCTGATTTATTTCCTATAAATAAGTAGAGAAGTTTCGTTTAAATCCTCGTTGTAATCTCAACTTGGTATTCTGGACAGCGCGCGCGTTTGTTTACCACGTTCGATTACGAGCGCGCACGTTCAAAGGTCAGCAAAAAAGGGTCAATCAAATTTCTACAGGATTTTATTTCCGAAATACAATTACCACTAAGACTCGCGACTCACAGGTTGATTATCCCAGTTTTTAAGATTTTTTTTTTCTTTCCCTTCCCTTATGTAAACAAGCGGCACTTTTAAATTAATTGGTTGAACAAACATAGGAGAGATGTGTATGTAAAAAAATAGATGTTTCGTTCCCCCACCAGAGGGAGTTTCGATTTGAGTGATACACTCATTCATTTGCATATTTGGAGCTAAGAGGTTAATGGAAGGGTGGGCGAAAAGTGTTTTTTATCTCCAAACTTATGGGAGAGATTAAGTCATCTGCATTAATTGTACTTAATTAATCGACGCGTCGACTTAAAGAAAAAAAAAACTAAAAGCTTCGAGTGAATTTTTTTTTTTTTTTTTTAATTTAAATTCTAATTCTGTTTAAGGGATGAGAGGGTTCTATCTGTACTTCCGGGCACTTTAATAGGGCAAATTCGTTGATGCGATTGTTTAATTAATTTCTGCTGCAGGTTAATTACTTAAATATAAAATATACGCGCTTTTCCTGCGGGGGAGGTCTTACTTAATCCGATTGAGGATCTAGTTAATCGAGAGAAAGGATTATTGGAATTTAAATGTACGAGATGTCGTTGAAGCCAAATGTGCGTTTAAGAAACGCGTTCCAGAACGATGGAGATGGAGAGAAAAAATGAAGATGAAAAGATGACTCACTCGCATTTGCAATAATTTTTTTTTTTTTTTTTAGTATTTTATTTAATTAAGGAATTTAAATATTGCTGAAAACGCGTTCAACGAAATTTGCATTAATCTTGTGGTAGATGCCGGTACATGCCGAGATGCAGTCGGCAGGTGCAGGCTGGAAATCCGCAAAAGCTTTAGCCGTCAAAGTGAGTGCGTGCCGACTCAGTTGTAGAGGTCATAACCCAAAAATTGTTTTTTATTATTAAATGGGAGGTGTTAATTAATGTAAATTTTTAAAAAAATAATTAATTTTCATTAAAATTCGACTGATTTAATCATGTTTCAAAACTAACGTCATCCAACGAACACCCTATATTTGTTTTGATTTCTGTGGTAATTTATGGTTGGGAACGAATTAAACTGTTTTTAATGTTATTTTATGGGAAAAATATGTTCTATAGGCCTATTCGCTGTTTTATTATTCTCCATTTTCTGTGGAACGGATTAACGACGAATATTGGAGTTCTACTGTAAAACATGTAGCGAATAATTATTATGTCGAAAGTTTTCTCCTAAAACTTTAAAAACGGCTATTAAAAAAAACCTACAAAAGATAAAAATGTAGAAATAATTGTCTCATTTTACAAAGATACAAGATAAAAAGATACAAAAAAAAAATTCAAATTTAAAAAATGACGTTTTCCAGAAATAAATTCCATGCTAATATTTTTTTAGAGAATATTAAATTTTTTTTTAAAAAAAAAAAAAGAGAAATTTTTAATAAATTGTTTCAAAAGTAATTAAAATTTTGGTACTGGTATTATGAATTTTCGCGCGAAATAAATATAAAAAATCTGAATTCGCGCAAAATAAAAAAAAAATTCTGAATCCGCGCGCAAAAAAAATTCTGAATCCGCGCGAAAAAAAAAATCTAATTCGCGCCAAATAAAAAAAATCTAAATTTTTGCAAAATAAAAAAAATCTAAATTTGCGCAAAATAAAAAAAATCTAAATTTTTGCAAAATAAAAAAAATCTAAATTTGCGCAAAATAAAAAAAATCTAAATTTGCGCAAAATAAAAAAAATCTAAATTCGCGCAAAATAAAAAAAATCTAAATTTGCGCAAAATAAAAAAAATCTAAATTTGCGCAAAATAAAAAAAATCTAAATTCG
>JAQGAY010001955.1:0-12165 GCA_034698085.1 Polydesmus angustus
AAAATGTTTTAAAAAAATATTAATACTATATTCAACGGGTATATAACATTTATTTTTCCTTAAATATCTTCTAACTATGTATTTGTGTTTCACTTCTGCCACTGTTTCACTTGTGCCACCCTCTTGTTTTTTTTTAGTTTTTTTAAAAATAATATTTGTTTTTGTTTATTACACCTACTAATTTACTATTGAAAAACATTTTTGTTAACCTATTGTTAACTTAATTTTATTTTTGTTTTCTGTGGCAATGGATTGTTTCAATTTTCGTAAATGTCTTTAATTGTAATTGTTTTAATTTTTATTGAATTGGACCTCTATTGTTTATTCAAAAATAATTTGAACCTTGTACAGTTCGGAAATGCAATTGATTGCAATAGTTGGTAAAAGGTTTTGCTTTTTCTCAACATTATTAATTTTATTGTTTTTAAATTATAGACTAATTATTTAATTATGTGATCTAAATAAGTGACACCATCACGTTTTTTAAAAAAACCTTTAGTAAGTTTATCATGTTTTTAATTTATTTTATTGAATCTTTCTAATATTGCAATAAACGTCAATTGTCACATTTTTTACTTGTTTTTATAGATTTGTTTTCTTTTTTAAAAAAAATTATGATAAACATTAAATAAGGCTTTCTAATATTCTTAGCGCTTTTTTGTTTCTGTTATACTTTTCAATAATATTAGAAACTGCAGACAATTTTAGGAAATTTTATACATCACATAATATATTTTTAATTTTTGTTGGAACATTTTTATTATTTATTTAATTATTTATTTATTTAGTTTATTAAAGTTTGAATGTTTTGGAAGCATTTTGGGTATAATAGCCTCTCTTGTATTTCTTGGTTTTTTGTAAGAATTTGTTTGTTTAATTTAATTGTGTGGGTTTTATAATGCTATTAAATAACTTTTCATTTTTTATTATATAAATTCAAAATTTGAAAATGTAATTTGAAATTTGCAATTTTTTTTTGTCAACGATTTATGATTAATTTTACTGCATAGCTTATATCATGAAAATCAGTTTCATGTTGAATTATCTACTTTTTGTTTTTTTGTTAAGGTTTATATAATATATATTTTTTTTTTATTTTTAAACTAAATAAAACCATTTCATTTTGTTAGGTTAACGATGTAATGTTTCTTTTATAACTTTTCCACTTGTTATTAATTATTTCTTGGTTAAATTTGTTTTGCAGGAATTATTTTATTATTATTTTCATGACTTTATTAAAATTTATGACCAAATTTAATTTCATTGTCATCATCGACTCTTTATTTATTTTTTTTTTTTAACTTTTAGTAATTAGGGTGACTACCACTTAGATAACCTACTTCTTTCGTTGAAAATAGATTTGTTTGCTCACGTGTCTATTTTGCCTATTAAATTTTAGTTTTTATACATTTGTTTTTCTTTCTTAATAATTCATTTAATTTTAATATTAAAAAAACATTTTATATCAAATTTTGAAATAAAATTTAATGTTTCATTTGTATGTTTTTTTATTATTATTTACGTCAAACATAAATTAGTTGTGATTAATTATTGTCAAAATGTCATTACCAGAATATTTTATTTTATTTTTGATGAATCCAAATCAGTTTTTGAAATATAGGCCTACTCGACACTTTTCTTCCCCAACTTTTTGCACTTTTTTATTAACAACTTTTTTTAATTATCTATAAAAACTAAAATTTCTAAAAAAAAAAAAACATAAAAAAACACATTTTTTCCAGTAACTTATACAGGAAATTCTTTTTCTTAAACTGTTAATACAATTTGAGTTGTCCTAAAAAAACAATATGAGTTATCTAAATCCGGTTTATGGTAGCCCTAGCTGTTTGCTTTTGATCTCATAGTTTAAAAAAAAATTATTATTTTTATAATCGAGCATTTTCTATTGTTCCAGTCTAATTTGTTATGTAGTCCTGCACAAAGCCATGTTGTTTTATCTATTTAAATTTTTTTATTATAATTTCTTTATCAATTCGTACGGTATCTATTGTTTTTGTTTGATTTTTTTTTCTTCCTATTTTATTGCGTTTTTAGATTATTTTGGGCTACATTAAAGAGGAAAAATCATATCTTAAGCCTACTGGATAACATTTATTTAACTAAAAGTTAAATTTTAATTTTATTTTTAATTATTTTAGTTTCTATTGTAATTTTAATTCGGAAACGAGAGCTATTTGACTAATTTAGTGAAGTTGTATTTATTGTGGCTTTCGAAATTATTATTTGTATGTTTTTATGTTTTAATAAAAAAATTTAAAGAAAATTTTGATTCAATTAATTTTTAAGAACCAGAACTAGCTAAAATTCATTAAAAAAATGCTTAACGCACTTTTAAAAGTAAATGTCCCAGCAATAATATTATCGACATTAATTATTTAACATTGTTATCTGGCTAAACACAAATTTTAGGATTTTTTTCAAGTTAAGCCAGTAATTTTCTTTATAATCATTTTTTATTTTTCTTAAAATCCTAATACGAAAATTATATAATTTAAAATTATTCACGTTTAATTTTATTATTTTGTGTTAATTATTTTTTTTTGTATTTTAATTATTAATGTTGATTTACCTGTATAATAATATCAACAATGTAATGTTTTTTTTTGGTTTTTAGCATTTTGATTTAATATTTTGATTGCGTAAGTATTAGTGAATTTTTGTTATGCACATATTTATGTTTTTTTTAAAATTGCATTTTCTATTTTCCATTTAGGAACATTTTGGAAAATGCTTAATTTTTTTTTTTTTGGTTTATTTTTTGGATTTTATCTTTTTACAATATTTTTGATCTTTAATTTTCTTAAAGCTATTTTATATACTTATTATTATCTGAGATTTAATTTGTTTAATTTTTTTTTCTTTCAATTATTTTGAATGTTATTTTAATTTTTTTTAAAATATACAGTATTTGCTTTTTGCAATATTTAATAATGCAATGTTGCAATATTTATGGGATCGTGTTTGTCATAAATATCACTATTAAGATAATTGATTCAGGGAGTCGTTATTTCCACTGTTTTATTATTATTATTATTTTTTAATATTATTGCAATTTATTTGTTATATTTAAGGCTAGACTGCAAGTTATTTTTTTATTAAGGCAGCCACTGATGAAGAACAACTTTGGTTTTTTCTGTTGTTTATGTTGAATATGTTTTTAAATAAATATCATTTTAATTTTTAAATACCGGTATTTAATTTATATTCATATTTCAATTTTAATCAATACAAATTTAATTTTAAATAAATATAAATTATAATAATAATAATAATTTATTTCGTAAACACAATTACAAGAATAAATAAAGACAACTGCTCATTTACAACAACTTATCCTGTTCCCTTCCAGCGCTTTTTATTAGTTACAACTTAAAATTAGCGATTACAATACAACTCTTACTTACGAAGAACATTCCTCAGCCTCCAACCTCAACGTTTGCACTTGGATCTCTTTTTCTCGCAACTCCCAACGTCTCAACCATTCCCACCCCAGTCGACAAACCTCAATGTTATAGTTTTCGACCGTCAGCGTTTTCTGCCAGTTCACCATATTCTCCCCAAACACTAACACCCTCCATATCTCAAACTCCACACATTCAGTCAATAAATGTTTCGTAGAGCTAATCAGCTCACCACATAAACACATACATCTACCTTTATCACTCCATTTGCTTTTGATCGCCCCACATCTCATCTTAAAATAAAAAATCTTACATTTCCAGTTACCGTCTTTCCTTAAATACCCGCTACCATTCAGGTTAGGTTGAACCTCCAAGTACTCTTTGCCACTTTCCGAACTGTGTAATGCCTGCTCACGAGCAATTATCAACTGCGTAATTACTGTTGTCATTGCTTCTGCCACTGTCCACTCCTGCGCAACTACATTATTATCTATATTTTCCATTCCGAAGCTACCGGCCACTTCTACTCCATTTTTCTTCAACCCGATTTTTATTTTCTCAATCCAACCCCTTTTTCGGAGTCTCCCCTCATCTCGGAACCGATTTTCCCGCATCATAACACAAATAGCCTTCCAGCATATCAATGGTAATCTGGTTTCCTCTATCTCCTCTATTTTCTTGATATATTTGAAAGCTTTTCTCTGGAACTCAACCACCACATTCAATCTGCCTAATTCTGCATCAATGATTTCATTCTTTATTCCATTACCTATCCCAAAAACCCATCTTACAAATCTACGTACCACTACATCCAAGGATTTCCCCATTTCCTCATCCCACCCCCATACTTCCGCCCCATAACTTAAGATTGAGCAAACCATACTATTAAACAGTTTCTTCATTACATGCCAATCAGTTACTCCCAGCCGCTGTCCAATCCCCCAAATTCCCACAGCCGCTTTCAACCCTTTCCGTTTCATTTCATTCCCCATCAATCTATTGTTGTCTCCACTCGAGAACCATACACCAAGGTATTTATATTCATTTACCACATCTATTGTCTCTGCACCCCATTTCCAAACCTCCTCTTTACTCAAACGACCACCCCTTCACCAAACCATAATTTTCGACTTATTTAAATTTAGTACCAACTCATTTCTAAGAGACCACCTTCTAGCAATTTGAATTAATACTGACAGTCAGAATGCATTATCCGAAACCAAAATAATATCGTCTGCAAAAGCCAAACATTGAATCCAAGTACCCCCCACCTTCATACCTCTTCCTTCCACATTCAATTCTTTGATTAAATCGTTAATGTAAATACTAAAGAGAAGGGGGCTAAGCACACATCCTTGCTTAACCCCTCTATTAGTCCAAAACTCCGTTTTATCACCATCCTTACTTAGTGTATATCTAGTTTCTTTATAAATCGCTTCCAACAACCGTATTAACTTGTCCGGTATTTACTTTTTCCTTAATTTATCCCATAATTTTGCAGGATTTATGGAGTCAAAAGCCGCTTTGTAGTCCATGAAGAAACCATAGAGTTTTTATTTTTTGTTCAGTGATCTCATTGACACCATCGATCGGAGTACAAAAACGTTATCTACACCGGCATACTTTTTCCGAAATCCTGCTTGTTCCTCACAGATAAATTGTTTTTTATCCACCACCTCATTCAATTTTGTTAAGAGAACTTTCGTCCATACTTTATATAGACATGATGCGATTGCTATTCCCCTGTAATTTATAACGTCCTCCGATCTTCCACCTTTCCCCACAGGTATCAACTTCGTGTTCATCCACTCTTCGCAAAACTTTTCCGATTTCCAAAGTTTATGACATAATGTAATAACTTCTTGGCGTCCCTTATTTCCCGCAAACTTCAAGGCTTCATTCTCGATACCATCCAATCCACATGCTTTACCTAATTTTAGCTCTGAAATTGCTGCTAAAATATCTTCATCTTTTAAGCTGACTCCATCTCTTCCTTCCTGAACCTCATTTACATCTGTGATCCGCTCCACATCCATATTCTCTGTCAGCCTGGTCTCCAATCCACCTAAAACCTCAATGAAGTGAGTTCTCCACTCCGAAAGAGATATTTTAGAGCATATTTTGTTACCCTTTTTACGGTTTCGAACTGCATTAACTATTCAGCAGAATTGTTTACCACCTCTACTCCTAGTCAATCCATCATTCACTTTCTTTACATAACCCCACTTTTTTACCATTAACGTAGCTCGGAAATGTTTTTTACGATGGGCAACCATTTTCGTCAGCTTTTTTCCGCCTTTATTTTTCCACCTGTTAATAAAACTAATTAAATCATTTTGTTCTTCTATACATTCTTTATCCCACCACGGATCTTTAGCAACACTACTCTCTTCCTTTTGAAAGGCCACTCTTTTTTTTTTTTTCCTGATTTTACCCACCACTCGTTTCAATTGATCGTCCACTTCTTCATCCATCTCCTCACCGTCAACGATCTCCTCGGTTTCCCATAAGGCAGCATACTGTTCCTGTTGATCAACTCCCCAAATTCTCCGGTCACGTTTTTGGATTTTATGTTTCCCGATAACAACTTCCTCTCTCCATTTACTCCCCGCCTCCAACCTAACCCAAATCATCAAATGATCTGACGATGCATTTGGTATGACTCCTCCATCAAGCACTTTCTCCACACTATGATTTACCCCCATAATATAGTCTATTACCGATGCTCCCATGACTCCATTAAAAGTGAGCGCACCCATGGCGTCACTTATTGTTCTACCATTTGTGATCGTTATATTATTTTGTTCACACCAGTTTATTAACTCTTTTCCCGCTCTATTTATAGTTTTATCCACCGACTGTCGCACGGCATTCAGTTCACCGATATATTTGAGACCCACTCTCTTTTCACCTATTCTCGCATTAAAATCACCAAGGATAACAAACTCACTCCATTCCATTACTGCCTCCTCCACCATTTCCTCAAGCTCTGCTAAAAGCGCACTTAAGTTATCTTGAACGTAAATTACAACAAAATTCCATAATTTATCTGCAATAGATACTGTAAGCAAAATGCCACTAAGCCAAAACTTGCCATCACCTTTTAATTCCTGACGCCACATTACCACCATCCCTCCCTTTGCTCTGCCTTTACGATGCTCTTTTAGCACGGGTGAACCTTTCCAATTCCACCCTATGGGTACGCCAAAATTCGTCAATTTCTTCTCCATCAACCAAGTTTCACATACAAACATAACATCAAAATTATCAATTTCTAACATTTCCCATAAATTACGTTGTTTAGCGTACGTGAAACCTGCCGCATTCCACATTCCCACCTTAATTTCCTCTCCATCTTTATACTCAACGACTAAACGAATTACTCAGATCATAAGGTTCAGTGTTATTTAATTCCACATCAGTTTGACATATTTTATCATCACGGATTACAGCAATCATTCGTCCCACATTATTTATATCACAAGAAATAACATTACTGACACTAGCATTATCATGGAAACCCACATGCGGATCCACCACCGTTCGTGCCAGTTCTAAATACGGCTTAAACTCTCTAACCACCGCTTGCCTATGCTTATTAATTAGAGATTTCTCACCCAAACAGCTGAAGAGACCAACCTGCTGATGTCTCTGCCATCTTTTCTCCCAATCGTTTACCCCATTCATTTTACACAACACTTCCTCATCTATTAAAGACAATTTCACAATATCAAATAAATGAAACATAAGAACACTCAAACTAAGTACAACTATAATGAATATCAAAATACAAACGTCAGACCTCCATTTACCCCCTCGAGTCATGGAACCGTCAGCTACAAAACCACATTTTAACAAAATAAACACTGACACCTTATTAACAACCACATTTAAAGTCGAAAAGAACAATTTATATATATCAGACTCAGTAACTATACCCAAACTCGTATCCCTAAACAAAAAACTCTGAGTCCTTTTTAGTTTAAATGATTCTTACGTCCCCCAAAAAACTCTTCTCTGCTTTCTGCTCGACGTGGAGTTCCATGTTGACGGCCATCCATGGCAGCCATTCGCGGCTGATAACCACGGGTTAAGTAACGATTACCTCCCTCCGGTCTTCCACCACTAGCACCTTCCTTAGTTCTGGTTACTGGCATCCTGTTGGGTACCGGCTGAATCGAGCCCCGAGTACCATTTCTTCTGGCGGTGATCTGGTCGCATAGATCACATACTTCCTCCTTTCGACGATAAATCCTGTCTCTCACAGTCTTATCTAAAAAATTATTAGTTGGTAACGCACATACCCGTCTAGTGTTATCATCATACATCCCCGCCCCTTGTGATCCCCCACCTTCATTTCTCGGAAATACCGTCACTTTGAGATTATTTTGTTTAGTCGACTCATTTACTTTTGTCTACCATCTTTCCTCTCTACGACTTGACTCTCTATTCCTGGCTTCTGCCGCATCAGCCTCATATTCTTCCCGTTGTCTCTGATTTTCACGCCGTCGCTCTTGCCTCTCGTACTCCAAATCCTCAAAACAATGTTTCTCTCTTTTACTTTCTCTCGTGTAATCATGCTCCCAAGCATGTCGATTTAACGGGTACATTTCCCCTTCCTCCATTCTACCATACGTACCATAATTCCGTTTTTGCCACTCCGGAAAAGGTTCATAAGAACCCTCCGGCCCCTCACTATACTCAGTCAATTGTATTTTCACCATAATACTGATTATATCCTCCATTAACACCCTCTTCATAATATCTGTCGCTTGTGTCACTCTCTCTTCAATCATTTTCTCGATTACCAAAACTCATATTACCAGATGTGGAGTTGCCGGCCAGATTTGCCCGAACACGTGGTCTACCTCGTTGTGCCTCCCTTTGTTCTTTACGTTTAGCGCGCGTAGCTTCTGTGATATCGTCCTCTATAAACACTTTATTATATCACTCAGTTTTCAACAACAAATTCTTTTGATCAAAAATCGCATTACGTTCTTCCATTTCAGAGAACATGACAATAATCGGCCGTTTATGGAACTCCCCCAATTTCTTCCCCATTCGCATTACCTTTTTTAATTTTGGTGATTTTTGAAAGCACGATCGAAACATTTCCAACACCTTTATCTCGGTATCTCCATCAAACGATTCACCAGTTTCAGGCAAATGACGTATAACAAAATTGTCCTTTCTCGAAGCGTTGATCGACTTTTCAACTACATCCTTGACAATACCCAATTCCTCGCTTAACAATTCACACTCCTCCTTGATTTTCTTAATAGTTTCCTCGCCACGCTCTTGTTTGTAACGTAGTTTAATTATCTCCTCTTGAAGTAATTTATGATCCTTCATAGTTTCTACTTTATTAGCCTGATAATCCAATCGTACTGTGCGAAGGTTTTGACGCACCCCCTCAATACCTTTGGTAATCACTGTCAACATACCACGTGGTTCCATATTCGCTATCTCTTCAGCTAATTTTATAAAATCTTCTTCAGTGACTTCTTTTTCACTCACTTCCATACTTTCCACCTGGTTTTCATTCACAAACTCTTTTTCTAAAACTCCTTCCTTCACTGTTGTATCACTTTCTTCCGCCCACGACGAGTCAAGCTTGTCTGCCATTTTAACTGTGCTCTCCTCCCCGTCATCTCTTGACCGTCCCCTTTCCTACTAACCTCATCGTTACTTTGTTGCAGCTCCAAATCCCGTTGACTTAATTTTGACCCCAGAATTACCGAAGCCTCATCATCAAATTCAACGTCTGGAAGACCACTCTGCGACACAGCATTATCCAAAACTTTCTCATTCGACACCTCATCGTTCGAATCACCATTCAACTCGCCATTGTCACTTTCCCCTTCACTAACCTCAACCTCTTCATCGTCTTTTGTACTCATTTCAATACTCGCCCATCTTTCCTCTGTAAATTTCAAACGTTTAACTCTTTCTTGCGAATTATTATCCGGAGACCTGATTGCACGACGCTTCAAACTGCTAGTAGCTGGAGAAGGAGTTACTCTCGCCACAATCTTAACCGACGTCAAAAACTTTTCAATTTTCTGCACGTTGACCTTAGGTTTATATATACCCGACATACTCTCGTCACTTACCCACGCTACCAAACCAAGAAAACAGCCTCTAAGCCTACTTCTTAACTTTTGATACAGTTTTCCACCCGTGGAACTCTTAGAAATAAAATTTGTCCGTATTAAACCGTGAACACCTTACAAATACTTAAATGTATTTTAAACTAACTAGGAATTATTAAAAAATAACAAATTAACTAATAAACGCGAGCGCTGCTGGAAGAGAACCGTCGTACCTGACGCCCTCTAGCCGTCCAATATAAATTATATAAATTAGAATTTTTTTAAAGTGGATAATAATAATTCGAAATTAGCTTTTAATGACGTCTGTAGCTGTGATTGGCCGCTCTCTTTTGGCTCAGTATTAACCCGCTCCCAAGCTGAGTTCAGCGCTCGCCAACTCAGCACTGACAACGCCACCACGCGGCAATTGAGATGTTGTATTTGAATTGAGAAGGTGTTTTTTTTACCGCGTCCTTTTTTTTTTGATTCCTTTGTTCTTCATTTTTCATATTTTAAATGTAGTGATTTTAGTGTATTGTCAATCATTTGTAATGCGTCTATTTATTCGCTTCGCATTTCAATTGACGAATTAATTCCATTTCATTGTTATTTTGTTGCAACCGCTCTCCTGTATTTTAACATAAGCACGTGGAGAACACGTGCTTTTTACCTGAATGTTACGTTTACAGTATTTGTGTGAGTTAATTTTGTTTTTGTTTATTGTATGAATGTAGGTACATGTTCATAATTAAACTATTTTTAATATTTTTGAAAAGATTTGTGCTAATTATAAATTATTTTTACATTTATATTTATTTTGAGATTTTATATTATGTTAAATGTCAAACAATTTTAGCATTTTTTTTTATTTGGTATGCATTTCCCCCTATTTAATATGAATTTATTTAATGCGGCAAAAATAATTTCCAGACATCTTCTTCACGAATTTCTAAATTTTATGTAGTGATGTTCTCTAATTTATTTTTATTAATTTTTGTCATTGAATTTTTTTGTTATTAATTATTATCGCTGAATAATATATTTAAAATTAAAAACTTCACATTTTTATTTTTTAATTTGTTTTTTCTAAAACTTGTATGATTGGATTTTGTTGTGAGATTTTAAATGGAATTTTGATTAGGTGATGAAGAAAATCCTTACTCGGTTATTGTAATAATTATTTTTTTTTAATTTTTTTTATTTTGAGATTGAGGAAATTTTATTTGGATATAACTATATTATTATTTTGAAAATAATAATCAATTTTATAGTGTTTATTTTTTTTTCAGTTGCCTAATACATGCATTGTATTTCCGTTTTTCCGAAGTATTGAATTAATGAAATTTTAGCATCATTTGGCTTTCATTTTCTAGAATATTTAATTCTTAATTTTTTCTAGTAAAATAATTTTTTTATAAAATTTGTTTTTAATTTTTGCTGCCTAATGTTTCAATTTTGATTAGTTTTTTTTTTATATTTTTTATTTTTGAATGTTATCAGAAATCTTATATTTCTATTTTTTCCCCGTAGTTTTCTTGCTGACATTGTATTTAAGAAATTAAGAATATGGATTGCATTTCTGGACAGTTTTTAGTCATAACAACACTTGTTTTTTGTCAAAGTCCTCCTTGATGTTGTGTATGTGCCTTATATTTTACAGTTTTGTTTGAAATAATTGCTTTAAATATTTTTAAAAATAATGTTTTCATTTATTGTTTTTTTGATTTATTGTTTTTATTTTGTTCATTTCAATTACTTTAAAAACGCAATTGTATGCGTTTTTAAACATTACTGGTATTCTACAATATTTAATTTAAAAAAATAATTGCTTTTCATTTCTAAGACTTAAGATTTCTCTTTTTGCGATCATTTTTATATATAAAATAGAAAATTAAAATAAATTAATTTATTTTTAATTTTTGTTCATAATTAATGAAAACACTTGTTTAGGTATGGTTAGTCACCTCTCGCGGAGCGCCACTTTTCTCTTTTTATAATTATGGTTGGAAATGGCTCACAATAATTGCTTAGCAAAAGTTTTTTTTTTTTAAATATTACCTTATTGTTTTTAATTGATTTTTTCAATAGGATTTGATTACTTATTTTAATTATCTTAACTTTTTACGATTCTTTTTCATTGTGCTTACCACGTATATGTTTTTCTATAACAGTATTTGGTAATTGTGAAATTTTTCAGAGGGAATTTTATACGAGTATTTAAATTAACAGTTTTAAGTTTCTTTTTACGACTTCCGGTTGTTTTTGGTCTTCATCTTAATTAATTAATTTTAATTTTACAATAATCTCTACTGAAATTTTTTTTTAAATTTTTATTTAATTGATTTATCTTTAGTTTTTAACAATATGTATAGGAAAAAGTTCATGTATTTATATTCTTTTGTGTTTTTGATCATTTTTCATTTATTGATTTTTATTCATTTTGAGAACTGAAAGTGATGGAATTGGATTTTTATTTTGTATTTTAAATTACACTTTTTGAAATATATTACTTAAAAAATTAATTTAGTCCTAATTATCCATAGTCATCGCTTGATTCTTTGACTCTTAATTGCGTTTATGTCTATAATTTGTTTTTATGTCTATAATTTGTTTTTATGTCTATAATTTGTTTTTATGTCTATAATTTGTTT
>JAQGAY010001956.1:0-12162 GCA_034698085.1 Polydesmus angustus
AATAACTGTTCGTTTTTAAAGAGTCAAAACCATTTAAAAGTTTGTTTTCAAAATCGTTTGTAAACAAACAGCTGACTTTTGTCACAACTCCCGAATAATAATTATTATGATTGTGTTCCTTTTAATTTTTTTTTCCTTACGCGCGGCCAAATATTTTAGCGTGCGGTATAATTTTGGGAAGTTTACTTGCTCTATTTATTAATTTGGATTAATATTTAGCAATTTTTATCCATTATCATTTAAAGACGAAATGGCAATAGTTTGGAAGGCGCAAATAGCCATTTAAAAAAATTTGAAAATTAAACCTTAATGTGGCAGATTTATAAGCTTTCTAATTAAATTTTGGCCTGTAAAGTATGTCTAGTAGGCCTACATGAGAAATGTATAAATGCTGAACTACGTTAACTAGTAAAAAATATAAGGTAATTTATTATTTAAAATAATAGTTGGCAGAATATTTACAAATTTAAATTATTATTACATTACAATTTTTATTGTTGTGAACTTGTAAAAGATTACAAACACCCGGAATTTTCAAAATCTTTTTTTTTTGTTTAAACAAGATAATAATTTTACTTATCAAGGGCAAACATTGCAATGCATTAATTTAAAATATATTTTATTTATAGAAAATTTTAAAAATTAAATTTTAAATAACATTAGGCTATAAGAGTGTAATATGGTATTACGCCGCTTGCTTTAATGACTCGTGGAATTGTAAATTTGATGTGCTGTCTTCAAAGTCTTGTTTTTTGGCAAAATCTAAGAAAAGTTGTTCCAGAGATGTCTGACTGAAACTGTATTCTTCGATCCCTATGTCTCGCTTAGCTGGAAAAACATATGTTACGTTATGAGAATTTTATTAACGACTTAATTTAAGAAAAAAAAATAATTACCTTCTTCTAAAGTCGAAAATATCTGCGCGAGGGAAAGATTTCCTGTTTGAGGAACCTGATAGCGTATTCTATCCTGGAATTTCTCCTGCAACGTTGCTAAAGGAAAAATCCGGAGTACCAACTCTTCGAGCTTATTAAAGCGTTCTATTCGATCTTGATCGGCCAACACTTTGGCTTCTAAGATATATCCGGAGCCATATTTGTTTTTAAGGTGTTGGGTGGATCCCACGCAGCGCAATTCTCCTTTCACCATTATTCCGACTCGAGAACTAAGGAAATCGGCTTCTTCCATCGAATGCGTGGTCAGGATAGCTCCTCTCGAACCCTGAAAGTTGGCCTGTATGGTGTCCCAAAGATAACGCTTGGATTTTGGATCCATACCTGTGGACGGCTCGTCAAGAAGCACGACCTTTGGATCACCCAACATGCTTAATGCATAACTCAACTGATACGATAAATAAAAACTAATTTTAATAAATTAACCAAAAAAAAAAAATAAATAAAAATTAAAGAGTTCTCAACCTTTCGTTTAGTTCCACCGGACAAATTTTCGGTGGATTTTCCGGCGTGCTCTGTAATGGATAATCCTTCCATCATCCTACAAATAATTATAATTATTAACATGCATGAATTTTGTGCAGAAATTTAATTAATTAAAATTTTGAAGGCTGAAATTCTTAAGCACAGAATAGCATGAAAGCAGCTAATTGTACTGAACTATTTTATTTTTCTAAATTAATTACCGATAATATTATTTCTTAAAATTTAAAAACTTGAATTCTTAAAAAATCTCATTTGCATTGATTTGTTTATAAGCTAAATTGATTTGATTTTCTTAATGAGTTTAATTTTTTTTTTTTTTTTGGTTTTACCTAATGAGATTTAATTAATTTTTTGTTCAATTATTATTTATGATTTTTTTGATCAATTATTTCTCTGCATGCTTGTGTGAGAATTTGTTTAAACAATTACATTCTTATAATGCCTTTGACCATAGATGGCTTTACTCCTCTGATGTGGGCGTAGCATTCTAGATGTTCTTTAACTGACACGTGTTTCCAAAGGGCATCGTGTTGAGGGCAATAGCTCATGCTCCATATGGCTTTCTTCAAATCTTTAGTTAGATCATAGCCGGCTACATAAACCTACAACGTATTGGAAATTATTTAGTTATTACTAATGGCAAGAAAAAAAATATTTGTTTATGAAAAATTACCCTTCCTCTGCTCGGGACTTCATCGGCTACAATGGTTTTAAGGGCGGTTGTTTTACCGGCTCCGTTGGGACCGAGTAAAGCGAACACTTCACCCTTTTCTACCGCAAACGAAAGATTTCGGACTGCTATTTTGCGTCCTGACCCGCTGTTGGCTTCGGCTACATTTTTAAACGCTCGCTTAACCGGTTTATTCTTTTTAAACCACTTATTCTTTAGAGTCTTTCGATTTAAGAATTCTTTTCGAAGTCCATCGATGGCCACCACCGGCGCTTTATCTCGTGGAAGTGCCAAAAGGGATTTGACGCGATTTCTTTCGTCTCGAACGTCATCGTCTTCGTTATGAGGTACGTCTGTGTTTATGGACGGAGTCGATAGTGTTTTATGCTTTCTCAGTATTATCGAATAAATTTCGGACCAACGGCCATTTGAGGATCTAAAATCAATAACCCATAACACACCGCATAAAATGACAGCTTGAATAGGGAGCTGTATTAGATATAAAAAATAAAAATAAATAAATAAATGTATTATTTTAGAGAATATTAGTTTTTAAAATCCTTACAATGATTAAGGTTACAATAATTTCTTTCGTAAAATAATCACTGGGTGCTGGTACAACTCCTTGCATAGAGCCAATCATATAAGTCTAATAGGGTGTAATTACATGTTTGTAAAATTAAATATTTTTTTAAATTAATTTTTTTAAGAACTTACTTTATCTAAGTAGTATAGTATTGCGTATGGGGGATACAAAGGTAGACACGCGGTAAATATGTAATGCATCATCGAAGCTGTTTTTCCATCGTTTACTGCTAACATGTCAGTAATGCAGACGGCAATATACGGAGCAAAACCCATCTAAATTTTTAACTCATTATTACACGTCAAAAGCTTCATTGGGAAATAACTTACAATCATGTAGAGAATACCGACGAAACTTTGCGCCGTGTCGTATTTGGAGAATAAAAATCCGAAGCAATATCCAAAGAGCAATGCCGTGGTCATATACAGCATATAGCCAAGAA
The DNA here is from genome assembly GCA_034698085.1 of Polydesmus angustus. NCBI lineage: Eukaryota > Metazoa > Arthropoda > Diplopoda > Polydesmida > Polydesmidae > Polydesmus > Polydesmus angustus. The sequence continues at coordinate 3,138 of JAQGAY010001956.1, forward strand.
TAAGAATTCCCATCGGCGCGCCTTGAATCAACGGCTCCACTTGAAAAGCTTCTACCACTACAATAGTCGTAGCCAATGCAATGAAGAAAAGAATGTAATTGCCGAGAAACTTGGATAACCAATATACGCTGAATGGTAATCCACTGACTTGCAGTTGATGTTTTACTTTAGTCTGCAATTGTTTGATAAAAATAAATTTAATTTTAGTTTGAAAAGTAATAGAATTTCATGCGATTGTACTTCTCGATCTTCAACCGAATCGGCCGTGTAGACCGCGGTCATTATATTATAAGCAAATCCAATTATAATGGTAGCTGCCATGATGGTTCCTGATACGCTGCTGGGTTGAGTGTGTCTCGGTAAAGGTTCGGAAGCGATTGATATTACAGGTGGTGAACCATGAGACGAGACCATGTGTGAAATGGCATTATTGATTAAATTAACTAAAATAGGCAAAGAATGTTGAGCCGTGTCATTATATATCGCTTGCAATCCAATCTTCAACTATCGTTGGTATTAAAAAAAAGTGTTAATTAATATTTCTATAGATAATTTAGATTAATATTTACAGAGTTTGAATCAAAGGATGTAATGTTGAGATAGTATGTATGTGCATCGTTGACTGTAAGAAGGTCGGGAAAAGCATTTCCAAATGGGTTTAAGACGACTCCTTGACGACTTAAGGCGTTTAGAAAAGCATCGATATTGGTATCTGTTGAAATATAGCCAAACCGTTAAAAGTTTCAGTAGTAATATCATTACATTTTTACAAACATAGAGTAATTCCAAATCAGCGCCTTAGAGGTTTACATAGGTTTAGTTTTGAAATTTTATATTTTGAGTCTTAACGCACTTTATTTTTAAAATGCTGAATTATCTTGAAATTGTTTTATTAATAGTTAACCTACTTAGTCTGGAAGAGGAAATTTTGAAATTCAGTCAAAATTCATATTTTAGCAATTTTTTTTTTTCCAGTACAGTATAACAGGGATCGGCAACCTTTTTAGTCAAAAGAGCAAATATCAACAGTACCCGGTAAAACAATTGAAAATTTTTTTGAGAGCCACATTTTTTAAACTTTAACTGTATAGGCCAGTAGAATCAGTGGGGAAAAGCATGCTTTATCATAAAGAATCGCCGAACTTGCGAGGCCAAAATTTTTTTCAGATAAAGGGACAAACTTTGGTATTTTTTTTTTTTGGATAAAATAATATGTTTTTAAAAATTTTTATCAATAATTTTTGGGGTCCACAAGCCTTATAAAGAAGTAATTGGTATAATAAAGCGCCGAGCTTGCGAGGCGCAAAATTTTTTTGGAAAAAAAATACAATTGTAACCCATTTTTTTGAACAAAATAATAAGATTTTTTTTCGTATTTTGGTTCCCCGTAATATTTTATATTTTGTGAATTTTTGTGATATTTTGTTTCTCAAGTGGCCAAAGAGCCGCACGTTGCCGACCCCTACAGTATAAGATTATGTGCTGCGAATGTTCTCTACTTTACTCATCTTTCATTAAATCAATTTCAAAACTGTTTATTTAATTTGGAATCAACTTGTCAATCAATTGCTTTACTTACTCGTGTAATTGTCATAAAGCAGAGCGTAATTTGGATAAAAGGAAGTGTTTAGCGGAACGATGTAGTTGACATCTACGTCGTTACTCGGTATAGTCATGAGGTAGAAGGTGATGATGATTAGTATTATTGGAAGAATAACGGTGCTGCAAATCTGTCTGGGTTGGCGAACAACGGCCAAAATATTCATCTTCATCATGATGGCCAGTGCTTGCCACCAACTGTATCGCACCGGGATGTTATCAATGACGCACTTCTTTCCGACGTTCGAGGAAGAGGACGGGCTTCTCTTATGGCCTTTATGAAATCCAAGGATTTGGTTGTGGTGCTCGCTATTTTTATTTATTAAATTACCGTTTTCTTCTAATTTGAATTCTTCTTCCTCTTCTTCGTCGTTACAGAGTTTAAGAAATACTTCTTCGAGGGTTGTCATCGAAACGCCGTAACTTTTGATACCGATTGTTGGACCGGTTTTGGATTTTTCGATTTCGGCGTCCAAAGAAATTAAAAGAGAAGGAAACTTGTGAACTTCGTTGAATGGCAGCAAAAACGCTAATTCGGATGCGCTGTTCCTGACTTTTTCACTGTGTGGCAAATACGACTCGACTAGCTCGGTTACTTTTTTTTCGTCGTAATTCACTTCCATTGCCATTCTATATAAAAAATTATATAAATTTGATGGTTTTAATTTTGGTGATGATATTCACTCACGTAAGATGGTAACCGAGACCAAATCGATTTTTTAAAAATAAGGAAGACCCGACACACTTAACTTTTCCGTGTGAAACGATAGCTTTGCGATCTGAAAAGAATTTTTAATTTGTAATTAATTAAAGGAAGAAAGAAAAAAATAGGCGAAAAAATTATCCCAATTAAAATATCGAAAAAAGAAGAAATATTAAATATCATATAAAATTCCACAACGAGTAGGCTAATTAAGTTGCACTGTTTTATTAGAAAAATATAGTTTTAATATTTACCAGCGAGAATATCAGCTTCGTCCATAAAATGTGTTGTCAAAATGATTAACCTTCCAGCTTTAGATTTTTGCAGCAAGTTCCACAATTGTCTTCTGGAGAAAGGGTCCACACCGCTGGTTGGTTCGTCCAATACTACGACTTTTGGATCGCCGATGAGCGCAATTCCAATAGACAATCGCCGTTTCTGACCACCGCTTAATTTTCCAGCCGGAGCATTACTGCGTTCGATCAAATCCACGTCCGTTAATATGCTCATAATCATTTTTTCTATTTGATTTTCGGGTATTCCCTTGATACGGCCGAAAAATTCCAAGTGATGGCGAGGCGACAGAATGTCAAATAAAACATCGTGTTGCGGGCATATACCCAAAAGATCCCATAATTGATCGTAATTGTTAGGATCACTTATGTCTAAGCCGTAAATGGTAGCTGTTCCTCCGGTCGGAGTCGTTAATCCGACTAGCATATTAAGCAACGTGGTTTTACCGGCGCCATTGTGACCTAAGATGGCCGTAATTTGACCTTCGTACATATCCAGCGATATTCCTAAATTTTATACTATTAAACATAATTTTAGGGCTAATTTAAAACAATTTATTCTCACCATCAACAGCAACAACTTCTTGTTTTCTACATCCGCTGTACACTTTCTGAAGATTAAAAATTCTAAATTGAAATTTTAAATTAATCGTTATCTTTAAAAATAAATAAAACTATAAAAAAAGTTTAATTATTTTACTCTAACTTAATTTTGCGATTTTAAAATTTAAAATTCTTAACATGAAAAAAATTAAGGTTTATAATTTTTTTGAGATTTTTTCGCATAACCCAAAACATTATTTGGTTAAATATTTACCTTAATACTTCTTTACCGATGAAATCGTCGGTAACTTTTTCAAAATTTGGATTGGTCATCGCATCATCAACAAAGGCTTGATTAGTCGCTCCAATCGATGTACGTACAGTTTTCGTGGCTTTTCGAGGACACCAGAAAGATGGCATGAAAATAAACCACGGCTGTCTTTTTCGCCCGTATTCGCCTAGAAAACGTTAAGTAAAAGCATTAGCTTATAGTTTATTTATAAGGACGAATTCAAATGAATTTACCAGGTATAACATTATCAAAATAAAACGCGAGAAAGCCATACAATAAAGTGTCCACCGCTAACATCACTACAGCCGAACCAAAACCAAAAGTTCCGGAATCCCAAAAATTATCAAAGTCAATTCCACCACCAACTAAATCTACATAAACAGCCTAAAAATATAAGAGTTGGATTATTTATTTACTAAAAGATTAATATACTGTATGTATATTTCTTTAAAAAATATTTTGGGAAAATGTAACTTGAAGCGAAAAGCCAAAGTGTTAATTTATTTCAACTTTAAAAAGGGTTTGTAGTAAAAGCCTGCTTACATTATCCATTCCCAATGCAAATGCTGTTGGCGCCAAAAGTCCCATGATGTAATACACCGCCGTTGGAACACCTGTGACGTAAACTGAAAGATAATAGAGACAGCTGACCACAGCAGCGGAAAAGCTAGCAAATCCACCAGCAGCCTACGCAACGAAATCATTAATCAATTTGTATTACTAATGGAAATCAAACGAATATGTTACCTTTGCACTATTGAAGAATGGGGTAACCAAAAAGGCAACTGTAATAGTGGATAACCCATAAAGGAAAATAAGGACAAATATTAGAAAAATATTTGCGTTTGGTATAATTTTAGCAACAACTAGTAATACTGATGATACAATGGATAAGATAAACACCAGGACTCCGTAAGTGATTAACCAACCCAACCTTTAGATTAAAAAAAAAGCAAATCCATTATTAATGACTCAAAAGCTTGAACTTTAACTTGCCATTTACCAATATACAGATTCTCTTAAACCCATCAACTTCATCGCTTCTTTGATTTTTTTCTCTTTTTCACCCACAATCAAAATGCATAAGTAGGCCACGAATGGAGTGAATGCCATGGCCATATAAATTGGCACAAACGATCTCAGGTAGTCAGTATTGCCTTGAAAGGAATTTTTAGGAAAAAGAACTACACTCATGTCTAAATAATCTTGAATGCTATTGCTTGATCCGGTAGCATTCTAAATATTAAAATAAAATTAGTTTGGTTTCGAAAAAAAATAATTAATTGTTATATACAATTGTACCTGAACTAAAACGGAATCTATCACTGATTGCAATTGTACAAATTCTACGTCGTAATATTTTCTTGCTGGGCAATTACTGCTCATTTGATTACTGTAATATACTGAGGGATCACTTGAGTAAGCCGGATGGCACGATTCTGTGAATAAATGTTCAACATTTTAATTGCTAATTATTTATGAGATAATATTTAAAAAAAAAAAAAATTATTTCATGGGCTTTATAAAAAATAAGCAGATTGGACATAATAATAATGAATTTTACAATCAAAAAGCATATTGATAAAATAATATTGAAATAAAAAGGGAGTGGTAATACCGGTAGATTGATAAAACAGATCTAATTTTAAAATTCAAGGACAACAAATTATAGTTAATTACAATTGTATTTTGAAAACATTGCGGGGAATATTATCACTTTATTCTTTAAACAATTAAATTGTTTTTGATTATTTATTACCACATTTGCATATTATTTTTATTTATTATTATTAATAGCAAACGTATTAATACGTGAACTGTATGTGTTTTTTTTATGAAATATTAGTCATTATATCTATATGATAACATTGAAAAAATCACTACAATTTAACTCGAATAAGACCTTGAACGTTACGGAATATTATTTATCATGTTGCCTAGTTATTATCTCAATTATTACCAAATTCTATTAAAAATGAGGGGAAAAGCATACAATAGGTAAAAAAAAAGAGCCGTGTACCGTACCTTCTTTCGCGTAGAGTTCATTTAGATCGGGGAGATTAAGTTCAGGCATTGTCTTCAACACGTAAGATACGTTGTTCGCATCGTCCATCTGCTGACATTGCACGCTGAAGCTCATTTTATCGTAATTTTTCTCGAAATAATGTATCATGTCTTCATCGCTATTGAAATATTTGGCACTTGCACCCAACCTCAATAATGAATCGTTTAGGTTTTTTACAAAAGTACTGGAGTTACAAACGACACCCACTTGACGACCGACTAATTGACTCGTATCCGACATATTAAACGCTGCTTGAGGAACCGTTAATTCCGGAATATTGGTGACCGGAACACCCAAACGGATGATGATTAGAATGATAATGAAATAGAGAGGCATCACCAATTCCTATAAAAAAAAAATTGTATAATAATAATTTAAAAAATGCTTTAATAATTAATTATTATTGTATAAATTACTTACAATAATTGTTTGCCGCTTTCCATGATATTTGATAAGAAAATTCCTTATGAGAATGGCTCTCAATTGAGCCCAAAATGAAGCCCGGGCCATTTGTAGTTGATTTTCTGTAAATTAGTAAAAGAACGAAAATTTAAATTTGGTACTAATGCGTACTCGGTAACAGTAAAGCGTTTGGATTACTCATCGTTCTTATCAATTTTGCACTCGACTTTAACAATTGCACGATTACGAACTACATTTTTTCACAAATATTTATTTAGCTGTTAATAACAGTTAATTAAATAAAAAAAATAATAATACTATAAATTTATTTATGTACCGGTCTACTGTATTGATAGTCAGTGTTATACCTTCAATTTTGTCTTTTGCACTAATATAGAGTACGGTATATAATTATATAATAGGGTACCAGTAATCAAAATTTGGGATTAAAAAAATGGAGTTTTTTATTGCATTGCGTAACTGAAAAGCAATTTGATCTTGATCAGTTTTTACAGTTCCTCCCCCTTTATTTTTCTCCTTAAATTAATGAGTCGCTTTTTATTAGCAAAATTTTGAAGCAGCTGAAATTTACGTGCAATACAGTTGAATGACCCCTGAATGACAAAAAAAGTCATAATAATTCTCGTAAAACCTGAAATGCTTCTTTTTCTTCCTAGATTATTTTTTAAATGCGAGGTTTTCTTTTCTTTTTTTTTTATTTTTTATTTATTGATGTAAAAAGTGACGTCACACGCGTGTGTCGAGTCAACATTCGACACTCGCGATGTATTTGGATTGAGATGTAAGTGTGTAGAGGGGACAGTGTAAACAATTTTCTTATTTTGCCCGTACGCCGGGTATATACAGATTGAAAGAGCTGTGAGGTGTATTATTGATTGATAAAAAAGACGGATGTAACACCAGGACAAATGAAACAAAGCAGAAAATGTAGGTGAAAAAGTTAACCTACCCTACGCAACTCTTATTGCCTAATACACTACACGCTATGTAAATAAGATCTAAAATTAAACCGGGTCAATAAAAGTTGGAAATGGATTTTTTTTTCTTTTTCGGATTTTTAGTGTAAAAATGAATAAAACAATGCACAGTGCAATAAACAATTGCGTTTGAATATCAGCTGAGTGGTGGATGGATGCGTTGATTTAAAACAAAAGTAATTAGAGACGCAATCTACGTTTATTGTGAAATCAATTAGCCATCATGCAATTAGCAATATCATCATAAAAAATGCAATTGTTTTTTTGCTTTCGTCGAAAAAATTTGACGTGCAGAAAGTTTATTATTTATGAAAAATTGAATTCCGTTAGGGAATAAGTATAAATTAATAAATATAGAAGTGTCTTATTTGCAGAAGAATAAAAACATAATGTTGCAAGTTGGCTATTTATGGTTGTTGTCAAGGCAGCTTATGCTTTTGTACATTTTTAAGGTAGACTCGAAAGCAACGTACTGATACACTTTCATAATCTTATTTTCAAAATAGTGTTTCGATAAGTTGCATTAGATAAACTTTTCCACGAAAAGCATATCATTTAAAAGCCATTGAAATTATAATTTTGATTAAAAACAAATAAATTTTTTTTTTGATTTATTAAATACCGTACCTATAATATTTTCGATTAGAATGTTAGTAGGCTACAGTTAATTAAAGCTGGTATTATTTGTAATTTCAAACAAAAGAGTAATTTTGAGGGTCTTGTCGTTAAGATACTTTTTAAATTTGTGATAAAGATATTTTTTTATAATATACAGTACATGTAATAGATACGGTATGCAATATTATAATGATGTACATTTACTTTTACGATCAACTTGAAGGCATTCGTTTTATTGCTTGCATTTTACCGTATTTAAATTCAGCTAAAGGTTAAATAAAAAGTAGAAAATTATTTTGAAAAAAAATATTTTAAGAAATATTAGCCCAACTTGTTAAAGGTGAATAAAAATAAACTTTATGGCTTTTACGATACCGTAATAAAAACAACGATATCAAATATAAGTACAGTACCGTAGTTTCGAGTGAGGTAGGGAAAAAAAAGCTTAAATTAAATAAAAAGCGTAATACAGTATAATTTTTTGTAACCGAAGAAACGCGTTATTCAAGTTCAACTGTCACAAAATAAGACACTATAGATAGCAATTAACGTTTAATATGAACTTACTTTCACTCTCGGTTAAATCCCAGTAATTGCAGTTGTCAGTCAATATTTTCTTCAATTTCGTTCCCACAAATTAGTTAAATCCCAGTTTTTCACCTATGGCTAGAATGCGCCATTAAAGTTCCACCTTTCAATTATATTTTTCATTTATTGATTAGAAAGGCGCGCGGGTTTCGTATAAATATATAGGATACCTTTTGATAACACGCAGACTTTAAACCGGTGACTGCATCGAAGCTTTTCTGACTAGAACAACGTATGATTTGGAAGTTTCGAAATGACGTCATTATCACATCCGATAATTGCTAGTCAGACGTCACACTATAACCGAGTTTAAACGCATTCCTACCTCTTCCTTTTAACAATAAAAAAAAAAAAACCGCCACTAAATTATATCGGACAGGGTATAGCAGCAGTATCGCTAGATGCTATCATTATCAACGTTATTTTAAATTATCAGATTTTAGATAATGAATTTAATGGAAAACACTATGAAAAACATTTGAGTTGGCAATGATAATATTGCGCTTACTCATTACAGTGTATTTCACAATTCTTATTTGATATTGGATTGAATTATGATTTGAATACAGTAGATTCCCGGTAGTAAGAAACTACCACTACAGTGCGAAATAAATACCGTTACTTTTATTATTGAGCTTTCAGTTTCCCGTTGTTGTTGTTTTTTTTTACGATAAAAAAAATAACTTTTTTATATTAATATGCAGTGAATTTTATTAAAAAGTTAATGTACCGGTATAATTTAAATTGTTATAATTATATTTTTTATTATTTTAATACGGTACAATTTAAAATTAAATGCTTATTTTGATGTTAAATAAATTTGTGGTTTGGAATGTGTAAGGAGTGTGCTTCGATAATACCGAGTTTTCGCACTTTGCCTAAACTCGCGATTACCACTTTGCCTGTAAACTCACATTACCAGAA
>JAQGAY010001957.1:0-12161 GCA_034698085.1 Polydesmus angustus
TAAATCATACATCTGTTGCATATTGAGAAATATATCCTTTTCCACAACCAAGATCTAGTGCTACATCAAATTTTCTGTAAGCAAGAATCTCACATTTTTAATTAATAAAATAAATTAATAAAACAATTAAACCTTTTAACATCATACACACGATCCATTACCCTATAGGCTACCTAAGATATATGCGTTATTTAAAGTTTATACAAACAATTACGAAATAAATAAGTATTAGTGAACCTCATTTTTAATGTAATCATAAACTTGATGATCTTTGGCAGCGGCGGCTAGATCTTTATGACGTCTTTTTGCATTCCGATCAAATATGTTCATAGAAGAAACTGTAGATTGCTGACGAACATAATTCCAACGAGCTGAATTATTTATAATTTTATTTATGTTTAAATAACTTCCTAATATATTAAAACTTTTAGGAACGAAGTTGAAAATCAGAGCTTCCATCATAAGCACATGGTAATATGTGAAAATGGCAAATGATGGCGCCACAATCACGACGAAATAAAATGCGGGAACAATAAATTTTTAAATTGTTATAAATTAAAATAAAAAAGAATCACGAAGTTGAATGCACCAAAATTATAATATCCTTAGTAAAACATAGAAACATTCAAAAAAAAAATAAAATTTTATAATTATGTATAATGTACGGGCTACAGATAATGAATTGCAAAAAATTAAAAGTTTTAAATTAAAATATCGAGATTCTTCTTCATATCGCGACGCCCGAGTCTGTCAAAGGCCAAAAAGTCAATTGGCGTTTCTTTTTAAATGATAATAATATGATATCTTACCTTAATATTATAATCCAGTCATTCAAAATAAAATTGGAAATAGAAATTTGTCAAATGTAAAATTAGCTTTATTTCAAGCCTCAAAACTTTTTTTTTTATTCTACAGTTTCTGCGCATTTTATTGTTGAATCAACTCAAAATCATTTTATTAAAAATACGATAATAAAAAGAAAAGAAAATTATTCGACAAATATTTTAAAGTTAAATAATTATCGCCACATGTGTTGCGCACATTAACATTTCGCTGAATCACGCAGACTAGGGGAAAAAATCAGACAATAACTAATAAATATTACTAGTCATTGATTTTGGTAGAAAACTTGGTTCATTCAATAATAAACCTGTGAATGATAACCATGTATTATTAAAAATCAAATAAGATTTTTTTTCATGTTTCACTACATTTTTTCCCGCACACATACACAGCTAACACGACCAAGGAATTTCACGCACAAATTCTTTATACCAAACATTCATCTTTTTCAGTTAGCAAACTGATATCATATAAACTTATTAAATCAACAAATGAACAAAAAAAAATTAAAATGTGTTAACATATTAAGTGAATAGAACACCCATTATCTACTTGTACACTTTAAATGTAATTAGCACACGCATACAAGCATACACACAACTAATTTGTACCCATATACTGTAATGTTATTTCTACCATTTATAATTATTAATGTAATATTTTGTATCAACACCTATCGCACCATTCAACATATTGATGCTTATGCGTAATGATCGAAAACCACCTATTTGACGCTCGATATGACAGTGAACTCCTTCAATCCTAATCTAACACTTTGCATTGGTCTATAATATTATACTCATTAAAGCTTGCTTTTAAATTTTTTAATCCAATAACTAAATTTAAAATTCAGTGAATTCAATTTTTAAGGTTAGCCTTAATAATTAGATTATCAAAATTTTTATACTTTTCGTCCTTTGCTCAATTTAAAATAAAACAATTTTTCATTATAAATGGGTTTATTTAAAAGAAGGAGGGAAAAAATCCGCTTTTTATTAGAAACTTTCAAACTATTTTTTTTAAATTACATTTATTGAACATTTATCGAAAGGTCATTCATGTTTCATCCGTTTACCCAAACTAACAAAACCATTTAACCTCATTCATACAACTTTAAATGAAATGTGTAATGAAAAGTGAATGCCGTAACGTTTTGAATGAGCCACTTAAGGTTAGCCTAAATTAGAATTCGGTTATTTACAGTAGTTATTCAAAACATGCCTTGAAAAATGACGCATTAGTTTTGATTGAAAAGTAGCTCAATGAAGTATCTATGGCGTTTAGTTAGTAAAAATATGCAGATGACATTTGTAAACTAACAATGAACTGTTTTTGGTGTATATAATAATGGATGAAGGGAATAAAAAAATGAATCTAATCAAACTCAACTGCTAATCCTGCATTTCTTCAGGAATTTCGTGAGGATTCAGAATTCCGGGAACTGAAAGTTGAATTTTCCTTTTTTGCTCTTGCGCAGAACTTAACTCGGCTTCCCTTTCCTCTAAGAACAAGTCGCTTGTGTCTTCCCCTGTGTACTCCTGCAAAAATATTTAAAACGTTAAAATAAAATAGAATACAAGCAAATTAAAAACTCTTAAATAAACACTATTTCGTACCTTTATTTGAACAAGAAAATCTCTTAAATGTTCCTTAAATTTGGATAGTTCTTGATTTAAATTAAAGAGGCCTTGAACAGTTATCCTGACTTGGGCACTAAAAACATAAAACAAAATGAAAAATTTATTATGAATATCACCCTCGATATTAAAAATATTACTCTATAAGATGAGGAAAGGCAGCTTTGAGCAAGTTTGCTACAAATTCCTGAATATACACCATATTATTGGCTGCGCCAGCCGGATCATTCACGTGCAAAGGAACTGAAATTTTCCCTGCTTCTACTAAACTAAACATGTAAGCCAAAATCGTCGCGTGCATCGTCAATCCTTAAAAATAATTTTACACAGTAAACACAATTAGAAATTTAGATATTTACATGGTAAAATTGATGCAATTATTACCTGCTGTATGCGATGTGTCTGTAACTACTGAGAATATATGCTGAAGGATTTCAGTGTAATAAGTTTGATAAAAACTTTGCGCAGAAGCTTCTTCTCCGGCTACGTTTTGCAACAATTGATATAAAATTTGCAGGCCAGTATCAGCCACATTTCTCATCGTATGTTTAAAAGCCCAAATTATAGAGTCAAGAACCAGCTTGAACTGTGCTGGCGGGATATTCAAAAACGCTAAAGAAAAAAAGCAAATAAAAATTGTCAACAAATTGAATAAAAAAATAGAAATACCGTGAAAACAATGAGTTGTAACAGCCTGTAAAAGTAAAAAAAAGTTTGTCCTATGTTCGGGATACTCTTCAAAATCTTTGTTTATCATATCCAAAGTACATTCAAAAACCGCATCAAATATTTTTGGAATTTCAGGTGTAATATGACCCACTAGTTTATTAACAATTGCAGCCATTGTACTCAATACTTCAGGCTCTCTAGCAGAAGGCACAGCCGTTCTTTGATAATCCATAAGAACTGCGTCTAAAAGAGGTGGAATAAAATTTTCCAAAACCTTAAAAAAAAAATGTTAATATCCATAAACCATAATTAGAAAATATTTGCATTACCATCTGAAAATCATCCGACCTACTGACCCAACCAGAAATTAATTTCAGGGTTTCTTTTTTTACTGTTCTCATACTACGTATTAATGGTTGTTTAGTAACGTTTTCACCATTTATCGCTATAGCAGCACTTATGTTTTCACTCATCACTTTAAAAACATTGAGCATATCCAAATAAATTCGCCCCAACTATTTAATTTCTTATTAAAGACTGTTTTATAAACATACCACTTTGAAATAAATATTTACCTGAATTACAAATGGGTGTCCTAGAGCTTTACATGCTCTAACATTTGTCTTTAGTATGTTTGCTAGCTGCTTTACTGCGTCGGGATCTTTCAGAACGTCTACATTCTACATAAAAACAAACAAAAAACAATCAAACTATACGATTAAAAATTTACAAAAAGTGAAATGAACCTTTGTCGCTTGATTGATAATATCGTCCCACACTTGATTTGGTAGTAGCATATACTTTTCTATCAACCTTTCCTGAACTCCTTGATCTGTTTGAGCAGACAACATATAACCAACTGCTTCGTAAAACGTGTGCACCTGCTGTGGTTGCAAATCACAGATATGTGAACTAATGTTATTCAAGATTTCTTCAATAAACGGCATGACTTCTCCAACTTGAACCTTCAGTTACCACAAAAACATTTAAAATACAGTTTTAAGATAATAAATTAAGCAATCACACCTGAACAAAATGCCGGCGACACTTCTGAGCTATTTTAATGAATGTATCACATGCCATATCTTGAACGCCTTCGTGAGTTTCTAAAACAATATAAAAAGTTGTTAGTTTATGAAAACAAACACATTTTCCAAAAACCTTACCGTGCATAAATTCAAACAATTTATTCACAACAGTTTTTAGAAATTTCCAGTGAGCCCTCAAAAATCGTGGATACTGGCCCACCACATACATTATGTTTGATGCAATAATAGCTTTATTGTCTTTTCCTCTTTTTTGTTCGCACAAACCCAACAGATCCTAATTTAAAAAAAATAAAGATTCAAATAACTATTATTTTTTTCGAATTTTGTTTAATACCTTGATAACGGTAACCAGAAACCTTTTTTCATCTTCTTCGTGCATTGCACCACTAATAGATCCAATAGCCCAACACAACTATTAAAAAAATTATTTAAAATAAAAATTTCCTAACTAATTAACTGCAAAATTTACGGTGTTTAAATTTTTCCAAGACCATTCGCTTCCGTTTACTTGATTATGTAATTTCTCAGTCATTATTCTCTCCGTATCTACGTAGTCCAAATGAGTCAAATAGACTAATGTCTCTCTCATGTTTTTATACATGTTGATAGCATCAGTATCTTTCATAAACTCTCTGACCACTTCTCCTTGCTCATTCTCAATTACTAAAACTTCTTCCGGTTTCGCCATTCTTCCAATCATAATATACCTAACCTAAAGGGCAATAAAATATTTAAATGTCTAAACTTAATGTTAATAAATACAACATACTTTAGTAAGTACTGCTTGATAGAGAAGCCGCCTAGGTGGCATAGAAATGTTGGATTTATTTAAAATAAGAGGAGACAAGGGAGCAACAAATGGGTTTTCTCTGTACAAATCGGTTGCAAGAGCGTTCCAATATTCCAAACAAATTTTAAATATTTCTGTTTCTTCGACTTCAGAAATAAGAACCAAATAGTGCAGCGCCTAAAAAATTGATTACATGTATTTTGTAAACTGTTTTTGTCTTCTAAAAACACTTGTTTAAAGTTATGACTTACACTCATTAAACTTTCGTGCAAATCATTTTTCTTCTCGATTAAAGTTCCATGTTCTTTGAGAAAAGTGCATAAGAACATGCTTAAATTTTGAATAAAATTTTGCTCAGAATCTTGTCCATTAGAATAAGCTTCTTTTATATTTGTGTTCACAGGAAGCATCTAGATCATATTGAAATATAAATTAAAATTCGAAAATAGTTTCACATTATAAAAATAATTACCTGTTGAAGTTGCGACATCGTTTGAGTAAATAGTAATAAAAACATTGCATCGTAATTCAAAACAGTCACAGCAGCTATAAAAATGTTGTTAATAATTCTACAAACAATGCAAAAATTACATCTAATACTGTACCAATTTCAGTTAAACATTTTAACGTAACGTTTCGAAACATAGGTACATTCAAAAACTAAACAAAAAATTATAGTAATTAAATTACGGTAAAACTTATTCATTTAAATGTAAAATTATATACTTTATAAATGAGAGTGCTGATTAACTTAGTTTCAAAAATATATCCTAACGGAATCCAATTCAAAAACCTTAAAAGAGTTTCCAAAGTTACTCCAACTAACGGAGCATTTTGTGAATTGTCCTAAATATAATATAATTTAATTATATAAAATAAAAAAAATTAATAAAACAAGCATTTTAGTTACCATTACAAACTGGCAAAGTTGAAATATTTGAGAAAATTCATTACACATAGTATCTTTAAGGTGTTTTGCTTTAGCTTGCGTCATTTGACCAGATGAAAAATCAAAGACTTCTTCACTGTAAATTCAAATAAAAAATAATTAATAAATATTTGCTTTAATATTCAATGAAATAGAATATTACCTTAATAACTTTAATATAGCCATATTATTTTGACATAAACTTTCGTTCGTTTTACTAGCGCCAACAATATCGGGAATAAACGTGGGCCAATTTTTGGGCCATTCTCTTTTTAAAACCTTGTATAAAAAAGCCCTGTTAGTTCAGCCCTAATAATTTACAGCTTCATAAAATATGCATATACCTGCACCAATATCATATTCAATTTATTTAAATAAACTTTTTCTCGTTCCAACGTTTCCGGTTCAGAAGACGTTTTAATAATCAGACCGACAATATACTTTTTAATTCCTATAAAAATAGTCAATATAATAATTGCTTAATTTAAAAAAACAAATTTATCACGAACCATCGCACTGGTTTCTAGGTAAAACCTTCCATCTAGTTTTTATAACAGTCTCCAGAATTTGCAAAGCGTAATATTTGGTTTGCTGATTGCTTGAGAATTCCAAAATAGTGTCTACACGAGTCCATGCGTCTGGGTGTTCCTTTAAAGTCGTCAAAACTTCTTGTGCAATTCGTTGCTAATTAATATTTTTCGAATTAGTGATGATGGAAGCATTATTCACATAATAGACAATTACCTGATCTCCAATTCCAGTGTACATGCATCCTACAACATTATCCAGCAAATGTATGTCCAATTTCTGATTGAAATCCAGCAACTGCGACGCTTGTTCGGCAAGTGTTGTCATTGCTTCATTCGTTGCACTTGAAATGAAACAAAAAGTTGGTCAAAAAAAAAACCCAATGTAGTTTTTAATAACGCAAAATTCATAAACTTAATATCTAATTCGAACAAAATAAAACTTAAAAACAACACATTTAACTTGATAAACATGTTTTAAATCTATTTAAAATGAACAAACACGTTGAAACAATTATTATTCTCTTACATTTCTTCTAATCGTACCATAGTTACAAATCCTACCATTTCAATTCCTGTAAAAGTTAATCGACTATAATAAACAAAGAATTGATACAGTAAAAATAATAATTTCTTAAGGTAAAGCTAACATCGTTAATTAAAGTATCTAACAAATATACACGTTACTATAATTGTTTTAATTAAAAATATAGAGTAATTTGTAACCCTATCTGTAGATTTGCTAATCAACATGGCGGCTCCCATAAGCACAAACAGAAAAGGCGCATACCTTCACTGTTTACATGACAAAAGAAAACCAGAAATCTCGATTAATATTTTTTTAATATACCTTTTAGGTAAACTCCTGAAAATTTGTAAATCCACGATGGAATCGCGAAATGGTTGTTGCCTCAAACAATCAATTTCGACGTTTGAAATGGGGAATTCAATGTTAATGAAACGCGCTCATCCGCCGCCACAGCCAGTGATCGTTCTCCCGTCAAACCGGTTTCAACTGGTTCGCAGCGAAATCCGAGGAAAAACACCACAATTCTATTTATGACAGCGCTGGCTATGTTTTTGTTATCACAATACCCTTAATAAAATCTGATTATTAAATTAACGACTATGTTGCATTTGCTAACATTTACAAAAAAAATAAAAGTTTCAAAAGTGAAATTCTTTGACAAGGGGGCGCAATAGCTAAAAATTTATACTTTGAATGACAAAATGCATGGACGCTATTTTATTAAAGTCACGCTGCAGCGAAATCAATCGGCTCGGCTGAGCTCGCAACTTTCTGCAGCAATTCTGATATGACGTCATTCACGACAAAGGGTTGACGGGCAACATGCTTATCACCAAACAGTCCACTACTGTGACATCACGGCGGTCTTTTACTCAAATTTAGCCCAAAATTTTGACGTATAATTTAAAATGAATGGCCCTAGAAAAAGGGTTTTTCAGTGAACAAGTTTGTTGTACGAAAAAAAGAAACCTAATTGAATTGGTTTACTAATTCTATTTAATAATCTATAATATAATTGATAAAACTTCATTTTAATAATTTTTTTTAACAGTAAATTGTTTTATATTCTGTGTTAAAACTATTATACTTTACCTCAACGAAAGCAGCAAGACAAATTTGCCACTCACTACATGCGTAGGCTATGGCATCAAAATTATAATTATTATTTTATCATTTAACTGTGCCCTTTATCCGGTACGTGTTAGTGACCCCTTTTGTGTGAACGCTATGCCGCGCAGCTACAAGAAGCATCCAATTTGTTAGTGGGGAAGATCAAATCAAAACTGAATTAATTATTTTAAATGTCATCACCTCGTAATTAATTAGGTGCGAATATGATAACATAATTTTAAATAGTACATTATAAAACTATGAAGAAATCATATGTAGAATGTCGGAGTATGGAGAAGATTCATTCAATGTAACTACGAAAGTTCAACACTGCGGGGTTTTATTTAAGAGACCATTCGGACACCAATCGCACAAGTGGTCCAAAAGGTTGTTTTAATTCCAACTTATCAAGTTGCGAAAGTTTTCCAAACAAAATTTATCTCACGTTAATCAAATTTTCAGATTTTTTGTTGTAAAAGAAGGGTTTTTACTTTACTACAATGAAAGTGAAAGGAAAGGATTCGAAAAAAGAGGGCATTTAAATATTCATCCTAAAGTAGGCTACGTCGTGCAGTTGATCATGCATGCGTTTAATTAAGGTGTGAAAGTTGCTATTCATTCATTCATTTATTTCATAGGGCGCGATTCCTTTGGGTGGTTGTACCATTGACCCTGTTTGTGAAACTGGTCAAGACTATGGAATTCACATCAAAAGCAACGAATTTAATAATGTATAAAATTAATTATTGAATTTTATAAAATGTAGTTGCGAACTTTTTAATTTATTTACTATGAGTAGGGATATGTTGCTATAGCTGCTGACAATCATTATGAAAGAGAAAAATGGATTCAGGTCCTTCAAGAAGCTACGAGAATGTGAATAATATTAAATTTGTTTGCGTAAAATGTAAAAATTTATTATTTTATTAAATCTTTAGAACTTGGAAGAATACACAACTTGGAGAATCTTTAATCAGGCAGCTCGAAAACCAAGGGTTACAATTATGTAGAGAAAGACAAGATTATTTTGGTGAAAAAAATATTTTAATATGGAAATTACAGTAAATATATTTCCAATTTTTTTTTGCTTAATTTTTTTTTTCTACTTCTGAAATTAGATAAGCTACAAGAAGAAGTAACAGCTTTGAGGATAGAAATCGATAAGAATGAAGTAATTAAACTTTTACCAACTAGTGTATTTTTGTTAAATAGAGAGGAAAAAATATAATTTACAAAATTGTAATTCAGGAGTTGGAGAGAGTAGCGAGCGAATTAGATGATGAAAAGAAAAAGTTAGAGTCAATGATGTTGGACTTGAAGTTGGAACACGAAATGATAAGAAAGTAATTAAATAAAATAATTTAAAATGTTAAATGAGTGAAACATATTGGTTTTTGATAGCGAATACGAAAGTACGCTTTCAGCTTTGAATAATGTTAATGATGAAAAATTACGCTTGAGTGAAACAACAAACGAATTACAGGAAGCGCTTCAAGTACTAATTGAATTTTTACTTAATTTGAAATTTAATTATTAATTACATATTTAATAGGAATTAGCCAAAGAAAAGGAATCGATTATCAACGCTTTGTCCGAAACGAAAGAGGAAAATAGTAAATTAAATCAATCACAAGATACTTTACAAAATATATTAAAATCGATTGAAGAAGATACAAAATTGTTATTAGAAGAAAAAATTGAAATTGAACAGAAGTAAAAAAATATATATACCGGTATTTTTTAAACTGTGATAAAAAATGTTTTTATTGATAGGTGTAAAGATAATGAAATTCAAGCTCAGATGTTGGCAGAAGAAAAAAAATTAATTTCTGATCACGCAATAACTCTAGAATCCTCTATGCAAGTAAGTTTTGTTCAAAATATGTTTTTTTAATACAGTAGTAGGCTATAATGTAAATAATCTATGCTTTTTAAATTTGATTATTGCTAAATTTTTAGGATCTGGTTAACCAAAAGGTTTTAACAGAAACGGAGTTAAAAGTAGGTCGCATAAGTATAAAATAATTTCTAGTACTTCGTTTAAATTTAACCGCGCTATATATTGTATTTCTAGGAAGAAATTTTGGGTAGAATTGATGCGGAAAGACGGTTGAAAAATGCCGAAGAATCTTTACATCATTTAGAAAATGCTATCCGCGCGGGTCACGGAAATTTGAATACCGTAAGAGAAGAAATTTTGCCTGATGTCAGGAGATTAAAAAGTTAGAGAGAATATTAGAATAAATATATATTTTTTTGAAAATTTGGTGTACAAAATGAAAAATATTTGTATTATAGAATTTTTTGAAGATGTAGCCGAAGAAGCTAAAATTGACGCTAATAAGCCAATTATCATGAAAAATGCTGTTTTGGCTCGCAAAAAGTATACACAGCTTGCTAGGGCGCAAAAATTACAGACGAAAAGAAATGAAACGGCTAAATCTTTAGGTAATGACGATTGATAAAGTAATTGTTCGTTAAAATTAATACGTTGTAAATGTAGGGATTACTTTTGAAAGCTCCGAGGGTGGACGGGGTTTGCATAGATCTCTTTCAACGATAGTCACAAGACGTGAGCACACAATGTCACGTCCAAGTTCCTCACTTCTCAGAACCCTTTCGACTAGAACGGGTAAACCTTTAAAGCTTCTACGAAGCATCGAATCTAAAAGCAATTCCGAAAATAATTGTGCCACGAATTCCGAAGCAAACGCTAATAGTACTATTACTATAGATGGCAATGAAGTAACCTTAAGGCGACAATTAAGTGTTGTTGAAGAGTGCATTTGAAATATTTTTACTAGTTAAAATTCTAATATAAATTGAATTATGTTTTGATATAAATGCTATACTTTAGTGAGAATTTTTAAATACCGTAACCTATAGTGTTACTAATATTTAAAGTAAAGTTAAATTTTTTTATTACTATTTTCTACTTTAGAATCTGAATGGTACAATTGGCAATTATTTATTGCAGTGATAACATATGGCAGCTTTTAGTAGTTAATATATTTGACAATTATTGTCACCTGTGGTACAGTGCAACGAATTTTATCTTTTTTAAATTACTGTACAGTGTTTTATGCACTAAAAGTACCAATATTTTTACATAGGTTTGTTATTTAAAATTAGCTTTGAACTGATATATCGTATCGATGTATAGAAGTACTGTACTGTATTATTTTTTTTTTTTGCAATATTAGTAGTAAAAAATGTCTGGCACTTTACAATAATATAATTATCATGTATGCAGGGTGCATTAAACGTTTTGGTTGATCAAACTTGTAATGTGAAATTTATAAGATGAATTTAAAACTATAATAAGATACTATCGACTGAACGACGCAACCAATTAAAATTCCAATTGTGGCAGTTGTTTTGCCTGTAAGGCACGCAGCTGAAAGTTAACAAATGATGGAAAATTATAAAATACTATAATAGTTTGTAAAAAAAATCTATAATGGTAATTAACTTACCGCGATGAGCTTGGATGTTGGAGAAAAAAATAAATAACACTCTGATCCACATATAAAGTTGACTTTTACACAAGTCCCATATCACAGTTGGAATGATTAATAATTGACCAAATTTAGCGAATAAAATAGCGTTGACTAGATCACAGATTTTTATTTGTCGATTTGTTAAACGAGAAAAAATCGACAACGTCATTGCAAATGCACAAGTATCTAAAACGTTTTATAAAAAGTTCTTGTAAGCATAAACAGTTTCAACTTTTTAAAAAAAAAAAAAAAGTAATGCGTCATGAAATACCTAATATTGAGCATAAACAAGTAAAATAGAAAGTCCATTCCAGGTGGAATTCTTGAGCACGTTGCTGTTGTGTTCTCGTTTCCTCCCATTTGATATATGCATCACATATTAAACATAACAATCCCAACTTCCAAAATGCCTATTAAAACAACTATTCAAGTAACATGATATAGCCTAATATAAGAGATGACATTTACCTTAAATTCTGAATTAAAAATTATATGCCTGATGGCAGGGATTTTAAGTAAGAATGCATCCATAAACACAATGCAGTTGTCATATTCAATGTATCGATCAACTACATTTTT
>JAQGAY010001958.1:0-12157 GCA_034698085.1 Polydesmus angustus
AATTCATTAATCTGTTATTAGGTAATTCATCTATTCATAATCTAAAAAGGTAAAACATAATTTCCAAAAAAAAAAAAATAACTAAATTTTACCAAAACCAACTTAAAAAAGCATATTTCCAAAGAAATAAAACTTAATTTCAATCATTAATTATAATTTCATAAACGAAAATATAAAAATAAACATCAAAAAATCTAAATAAATACTGTAATAATTAGGGAAAAATAATAATAAAATTTAGGGAAAGATTGCATCAATATTTCCAAGTTCTTCTTTTGTTTAATTCGTTTAATAACAAAATCGTAACAACTAAAACCTCAATCTCTTAATACGATATTCGTAATAGCGTTAAAGTTTAGCAATTTAATTTATTACAAAATAAAATCAATCAAACCGAAACTATTTGCAATAAACTTTCAGCATACTGTATTCGTAAAAAGAATTAACTTACGTACCGCAAATCAACACCGTTCGAAGTCATAATGGCAAATGAGGGAAAATTCACTGGAATTCAGCGCCTTTTATACTCTCGAGTCACGTGCTCCTGGAACGTCCCATTTCAATATTAAAAAGTTTTAATTTCATTTTTACTAATAAAAATAACATTTATTTATGTAATTTTTACAATTAGTTTTTTAATATTAAAATAATCAATTTTAACAGCTATAAATTATTATTGTTCTAGAAAATGACCTTTAAAATTAGTCGTCTGCTTATCGTTCTTTCACGGGGATTGCATTTCAAGGTGATCGCATGGTTTTTCCACGGTTGTAAGAAATTTTAGTTGGCAATTTAAACAATTAGGATATTTGAATTAATTTAATGCATTTTATTGTAAAATGACGAGAGACGGACAAAATCACAGTCTTTTCAGTAGTTATATGCCCACGTATTCATCTCCAGACCCAACTTTAAATGTACCTGGTAAGTCACGCTTTTAAAATTAATATTGCATCATTATGTTATACAAGTGTACTATAATAATAAAGTGAGTGACGTTGGATTTTTCTAAATTTTAATTCTGATTTTTTTTTATTGTTCAAATTGGTCTTAGGATACTCTGGAGGAAATCTCTCGCCGCTTTCACCTTATCTTAATGTAAACCCGTCGTTTTTAAACCCGGTAAGTCGCATATTGTTATTTAGGAGGATTATACCTCTCCGAGGTAGTTTGTATTTAAAAATCAGGTACTGCTCTGGCATGGGTACCGTACTTATTTTCCTATAAGTACTATAATAATTATCAATGACAACGATAATTTTAAACCTTACCTAACCACCCCCGCATGGGCTCTGTTGATGAGATGGGTATGAGCTACCGTAGGTATTACCATCCCAGATCTAAATGTACACAGCAGAATTAAGTACATGTGGATCTAGGTCGTCTTCTCATAACGGAACAGTACTGAAAATTAATAACGAGTAAAATTATAACGAATTTTCAAAATTCAAGAATGGCCCAGAGTTTATATTTCCTGAAGGAGCATCTAAACATCGTGGTCGATTTGAGTTATCTTTCTCTCAAATTGGTGGATCAGTTCTGACAGGTAACTTCAATATCTTACCATAAACTGTGTTGATGATTCTAATTTAATTTTTATTTGTAAGGTGGATTTTTAGGAGGAGCTAATGGAATTTATCGTGGGTTACAAGAAACTACAATGGCAGGACTTTCTGGTGGAGTTCGCAGGACTCAGTAAAATATTTTTCTTTTGTTTTTATCACTTATTCTCCATGGAATATTATAATGAGATTCTATTGTACAGGATGCTGAATATAATCACTAAACAAGGTGCAACTGCTGCCAATACCGTCGGTGTAGTAGGTGAGAAATCCACTAACTTTATAAATAAATGGTTTGAAAGTTAAACATTTCCTTATACGTAGCTGTGATGTACAGTGGATTTGGTGTACTTTTATCGTGGCTGAGAGGAACAGACGATGAATTAAATACTTTATCTGCAGCTACTGCAACGGGTTTACTCTTCAAATCCTCCTGTAATTTGAAATTATTTACTATTGACCAAATTGTTAAAATTAATAATTTTATTGTGTAAATTTAGCTGGTCTAAGAAAATGCGGAATTGGTGGAGCCGTCGGTTTGGGACTTGCATCAGTTTACTGCTTTTGGACGAGTAAAGATAGAATACAATCAATGTTTGAAAACCGGCGTTGACAAAAGTCACTGAAGATTCTTAGAGAAACATTAGTTTAAATTAAAAAATTCCATTTATGAAAGTTTAATCATTTGCCATTTAAAACCCAACATAAAGAAGTTTGTTAGACGACTATGTATATTAAAATGTGAGTGTAAAGTACTATGTGAATTTATTAAATAAGATTAAAAATGTGGCAATATATTTTCACATTTTAATTCAAGCAAATCTCACGTGTGTAATTATTAATCTAGATTTAATCAGCAGATTATCGTTTTCATCAAAAGTAAATTAAAATTTTAAAACACTTATTAACAAAGCCATGAACTAATTAGTTGAAAAGTTGGCAGTGAATTGACATTGAGCTGCGAACATCATTCACATACAGTTACAGTACTTCAAAATAAGATTTACTTAGGTCAGTATTTAGATTGATCCGTAATGGTTTACAGACAGAAATTTGTAAGCCGTCAATGAAATTTGTGTCGCGGCATTTTTTCAGGTTAGTACCAGGTCAGATTTAATGTAAAAAAAATAACTCATCCACCCATAAGAGCGTCCCTAAACAGTTTCCTCCAGAAAAAAAACCTTGATCTGTACTATCTTACTAGAAAAATCATAATTATCAAAACATTCTATAAATTTTAAAGCATGTTCCTTTCATCAACTCTAGTCAGTAATTAATCACAGTTAACAACGACAATGTTCTAAAAAGTCTTAAAAATCTAATGAAATTGGTATTAATTTAAAATAAAACGAGTCGTGCTCAGGGAATAGGTTAATCATGTGGTTGCACATAAGTAGCACAAAAAACAATTTCTACTAAGAATATTATGGTGAAACTTAGCACGATTTTGCCCCTTAAATACTTCATCTACTATATTTTAAATCAACAACTTGAAATCGGTAGAGTTAAAAGTCCAACGCAATTTTAATATTATAATTTCATTAAATTTAAATCAATATTAAAACATGCAATACTTGCGCAGGCTAGTGCCTCCCACCAAATTCATCGATCACTATTTGAATTGTGCATACTTTCTATCATAACTATTTTTTAAATAATCTCAATAATAAATGCTACTTTAATATTTTTCATTGCTAACGCTAGCTTATTAGCGTTAAATACCAGCAATGTACAATTGGAGTTTTTAAAAACGCTTAAGAAATAATTAATCACATTAATTTCATAAAATTCAAAATAGTTTTGATAGCACTTAAGCTTATTATAACAGTATCAAATATATTTGTGCAACATTTTTTAAACATAAAATTTCAGTGCGTTATTAATCTCTTAAAAATAGTTGTCTTGAACTTGTAAATATGGATAAAAATTCGACTAGTAAAAGTTGTCAACATAATTTCATAAACCAAACAACCGTTAACTACTTGAATAACTATTACCGGTAGTTTAAAAATATTTCTTTAGAATAAATACTGTACGCTGATCTTCATAAAAATATTAAACGTAAAATAATTGCCTATACATGTAACGCCTATACTAAAAAATTAAATTCATTTCAGTAGAAAATGTGAGTGGTGAAATTGTAGCTGCTGTAATGTAAACAAGCTCACCCATTTATATCGCGCCAACAGGTACCCAAACAGCTTTGTGTTGAAGCTGATCAACTTGTGTTCTAATTTGAGTGCACATATAGGTGAGATTTCCTCCTGGGATAACTGCTATTAGTAATCAAAAAAATTAGAAAAATGTTGAAAAAAATATTGGTAAAAATGTTCGCACACAAACTTTAATCAACTATATACTTACAAGATGTAAGATGTTTGTATTCGCTTTCAATTCGTAAAGAATGTTCGTACATTTCTTTAGCTGCTTTTGTTGTGACCTTCTCCAGCTGCAATCGTGGATCCTTTACTTCTCTAATTTGCTTTGTTGACTTGAATTTAATAAATAGGACGATCGGGTAAATCTGGTTTCTATGTAATCTTTCTATGCCAATAGGGCTAACATCAATAATGCAATGACTATTCTGTAAATTAAAATACATTATATTTAGTAAAAGATTTTAAAACGAATACAGTACAGTATTATTTTTACGAGAATAACTTACTTGCGTGCATAATTCTTTAATAGCTGGTAGAGTAACGCATTCAAAATTATTGCCTCTGCGTCTAAAATCTATATAAATATTATTTTGTACTCCTTGTTCCATTGCCATTGGAGTGGAGTCCATCACTTCAGGAACACAACGCACAAATCTTCTAGGGAAATCTTGAATTAGTTTATCGATAACCGTATCTACTAAGGGCCCCAATAATAAAATAGGTCTCAACGTTAAATCTAGAAACAAATACAAATTCAATAAACTGGAATCCAATTTAAAACTACTTTATTTTATTGATTAATAAATTACCTGTAAAACGTTCAACTTTTTGATAAGTTAAAATTGGAGGGTCTTCGATTAGAGTACCCGAATCACTAAAACTATTTATGGAAACGTCAGAGAATGAAGCTAACTCTTTACTATCTCTAGAATTGCTTCGTTGATGTTTTCTATTTCTACGAAAAAAACTGCGGCGGGAAGAGCTAGCACCTCTTCTTGAGCCTGTTTCAGAGTCGAGATCTAAGCTTCTTCTTAGAACAAAATCTTCTTCGACTCTTAAAAATAAATTTATAATTAAGATTCTGTTTACATAATTTTTCGTTAATTAATAAATACTTGTATTTGCTAGGAATAACTCCACATTGTTTTTTGTGACCATCTTCATCTACAATCCAAGCTCTCCATAATCCAGAAACTCCGTTAAACATGGTATTATCAACAAAAAGTATATCATCTTTATGGAAGTTGAGATCGTTTGGATTTTCACCTTGATGATCAAACATAGCTCTTATGTAGAATGAATCGCCGGGAAGATGTTGGATTTCATTATATCCTTAATAAGTATTAATTAAAGTAAATGTAGCAGTATTAAAATTTGTAAAACATACTATCAATATTATATTGAACTAGCAAGGTAATTGTGTCGGCTCTTTTAGCTAATTCGTACGCTGCTTGTTCTGCAGTTGCGTGTCTCAAATCTATACCATTGTACTGCAAAAAATAAATGTGTAAATTTCATTTTTAATGTTAATAAAAAGTGGGTCCATTTAAATTGTACTTCAAGAATTTGATCCCCGCCTCGTAGCCCATTCATTGTATTTGCGGGAGAATCAGGTTGAATTTTATGAGCAAAAATTCCCACAGCGTTGCCACCCAAAAATGTAATTCCTAAATTTGATGTCACTGTTTTAATAAATACGTATCGCGGGGCGTACATATCGCCTCCAGCTTGACTTTCCTTATTGCTTGAGCTAATATTTTAAAAGAAAATTAATTCTGTCTCTCCTTACAGTAGTTCTCAAATTATGAAATATGTTTCACCTGACAAGAGTATTCTGACGTTTTAATGTAGAAGTTGCTGAAGCGGGAAGACCATCATCAACGTCAATTAACGGTACTGTGTTTCTGCTTCCCTTCGGAGAGCTCTGAGGAGTAGGAGTTTGAACTGGTGAACCATCACTACTACTGTCAGTGGTTGCCTGACCCTCACGATATTCTAAAAATAAAATAGTTTTACAAATCAACAACAATTAGAATTTCTTTATTTATTACTTTCTGGGTTATATTGAACCAGCATAGTTATACTGTCCCCACACTGTCTTAAAACGCTAGCAGCGAGAAGATAAGTAGCACTTCTCATGTTAATTCCGCATACCTTAAATAATACAAAAATTAACTAATGATCTAAATTACATGTGCTCAATATTTAAAATGCGATTTACCTCTAATAACTGATCTCCAATGTGAATTCCAGCTTGAGCTGCTAAACTGTTTTCACTGACTGAAGAAACAAAAATCCCCCCTCTTGGACCACAGTCAATCTGAATCCCCAAAGTTTCTTCCGATGATTTGTTAATGTGAATATTTCTCAACTCTCCTGGAGACGGTCTAAATAATAAACATTCAAATGATCTATTAATATTTATAATGAAATAAAAACTTCAAAAAGTACTTTTTGTTTCTGAAATCAGAAATTGACCGCTGGACGATAGATCCGCTAGGAGTAATAGTTTCAACATGAAAGGCCGGCATCGGGCTGTTCCTGTCTGAAGTGGAAGCTGGAGAACGAGTAGGGAACCAAACAGTTCCACTTCGTGTC
Source organism: Polydesmus angustus (assembly GCA_034698085.1). NCBI lineage: Eukaryota > Metazoa > Arthropoda > Diplopoda > Polydesmida > Polydesmidae > Polydesmus > Polydesmus angustus. The sequence goes on from JAQGAY010001958.1 coordinate 6,320, forward strand.
GGAAAGTCTCCCGAAACCCTCCACCTACGTATGGAATTAACCCCATCAGGGTGACACTCACCCCTTTCAATGGAACTTGTCGACACCTTTCCAGCAGATGATTTTGAGGTCACACTCTGGTTGGATGGAATTCGAGTCCGGTAGCGTGTTCTCTTAGGAATTGTTGATGGGCCCCCGTCATAGCTGCTGAAACCCGTTAAATCGCCACTACGGTAATTGCTAGGAACAGAGGCAGCTGAAGCTCCAACAAGATAGTTTTGTGGCATGCGTTTGGAAATAGGGTGGAAGTGAGAATTGCTGTCGGTACTGTGAGGTGGTGAATGGCCATAGTTAAAATAAAATGAATTAGGTGAGGGTACACCATAACGCTGATAAGATCTAGCATCGGGGTGGTTGCTTGTCTCGGGAATTGAACCACTCAGTAACGATTCGCCACTGCGAGACATGTAAGGTAAAGTAGGAGGAGAAGAATAGCGAGGGGAGGGCGAACCAACACCTGCAGAAGAAGAGGAAGAAGCAGAAGTCATATTTGCATGAGGGTGCGACATGTGACCGCTATTGACACCATAATATGGGATATGTCCAGAGGAATGATGCGGGGCCGAGTGAGTGCTACTAGTAGAAATATATGCTGGCTGACTAGGAATGCGTTCATGCACAATAGAAACCCTTTCGGGCAAACGAGGTGATAAATTAATTGGATCTGAAGATGTGAGCTCTCTAGAAGAATGATTCAGTGTTGGCTGTTGAAGAGGTTTATACAGTGACTGCAACGGCATATCCAAGCTTGGTTGTCTATTGGACAGTGAACCATCTGAAGTTGGGAAATGCTCTCTTTCATTTTGAAGGTACATCGCTGATTTCGGGCGAGTTTTCTTACTTTTGTAATATTCTAAAATCTAAAACATGTTTGCATACGACAATGTCAATACATTTTCCCATAATATTAATTACTTTACATCCCGCAACTTACCTCCTTGTCACGATTAGCCGATACCACAGAAAAATCTAAAGAAAATTCCAAACTAGAACTTGTTGAATAAAGGGCTTGAATATTTGATTTAGTCTCACCAGGAGGCGGAGATTGATACGAAGCCTTGGAAAAGTGTCCCGCTGAATTTATCTGTTGCAGGCCTGCCATAGTATTCACAATCGAAGGTGATGATGACGGAGGAGGGGGCAAACTTACTCCACCATTGTCTAGTTTGTATACAGAAAAAGTGCAGCGATCTCTTTCAGACAATCTTTCTCCGCCGCTACCAACTGATGACCGTCGACTGCTAGATGATCTTGTGCTATCTGCGTCACGTCCACCACGCTCTCTTTCAATTTCTCTTTCTCTGCGTTCTCTTACTCTATCTCGTTCATTCTCTCGATCTCTATCAAATGATTTTTTATTCTCGTAAAAAGAAGCTTGCAATTTAGGATTAGTCAATAAAGTCGCCAAAGACACTCTTTCTTTTTTCCGGTGTACTTGCGTCATTGTACCAGTGCAACGTTCAATTTTATCTAATGGAGGACCGCGATATTTTGGCCACGTTCCACCATTTTTTTCAGTTTCTTTAACCCGTTTTTTCTTTACTTTACTTTTAGAACTTGAAGCAGTTTTAATAACAGAGTCTAATTTTGCTAGGGCTTCTTCTTCCTGGAAAGTGGGATACCAGTCAGATCGCTTTTCTTTATGTCCTCTCAGTAATTTATCAAACAATATTTGAGTAGAATTTTGAGAGTTTATCATGTTCTCTTCAGCCTTTTTTATTACATTTCTTGGTGAACTAAAAGCCAAGCAATATTCGTCCGTTTGAGAGCTGCTCGTAGTCAACTTTTTCAAATGATCTTTTCCATTCATCTTATAATTGTCTTTTAATGAAGATTCTATCAAATAAAGTAATCATGCTTAAAATAAATAAATCTTTTCTTTAAACACGTTCTTCTTTAGACAAATTTATTACCGTTGAATGTTTTTGAAACAGAGTTTTTATCTGAATCAGCATTATCTTGAATATTATGACCAGAAGAAGATGAACTAAGAGAGGTGCTGTTTGTTACACTTTTCAATACACTTAAAACTAAAGTTTCTCCGCCGTTATCTAATAATCGCGTGGCTTCTGCTCCCGACCGTACATGATCTAAAAATCTGCCGTTTATCTAAATAAACAAAACAAATTACAGTGTAATGCATTATAAAGCTATAAAAAAAACATTTGCGGTTTACGCTTATTATCCGATCTCCGAGAGCTAAATTTCCTTCTTTTGCTGCTATTGAACCAGGAGATATTCGATTAATATATACACCATTTTCCAAGCTTAGTCCATGTTCTAAATAAACATGTTTGTTAAATATGATTAATAAATTACAAAGCAAAAATAATTAGAACCTTTCCCGCCAGACAGATTTAAATGAATAGATTGAATTAAGCGACTACTAGTAAGTCTTCGCCTTCTGACCATCTGTGAATTGAAAATTATTCAGCAATTTGTTATTATTTATGTGTAAAATTGAATACCATGTTAATGACTCCGCCGCTAGTTTTTATTGTGTCCAAAGCCATTCTTCGTTTCGCATTTGTTAAATCAATACCATTAATTTTCAAAACACAGTCATTAATTCTAAAAATCAATAGAATAAAGAATATTTATCATCGACTTAAATAGCAAAAAAATTACTTTAATTTTCCATCAGCTGCACTTCCTTTCATTATATTATTTACTATGATGGCGCTGTCTGGAAAGTTAGGATCATCTCTTCCTCCAGATAATTCAAATCCAAACTCGCAATTTGCAGAGTTCTAAAAGTTGTTTTTTTAAAATTATTAAAAACGTAAAATATTTTAAATTGACAATAACTTACAATTTCTACATCAAGTATTTCAATTTCCCATTCTTGCATATCAGAGTCGATTGCAGAATCTCGGCTGTGATTATAACTTATTGCATTTAAATGTTTTAAACGCGACTCCTTCTCTATGTTAGTTTCAATTTTTTCTCTTAACTCTTTAAGTTCTTTAGAAGCTTCATTCCTTTGTTTTTTAATATCATCTGAATCTCTCAAGGCCTCGGCTAAATCACTGACAGCTCGATCACGTTCCCGTCTTAATTTATCACAAAGAGTACGGATGCTTTCGCGTTCTTGTACAATTTTATCTCGTTCACTGAAAGCCCAATCTCTCCGCCGCTTCGCTACCTCCGCTTCCTGTGCAACATCTATTACATAGTTCAAAGGTTAATTTTTTCCCCAATGTAAGCAGTTGTTATATAAAAAACGAGAGAATTTATTTAAAAACAAAATAATACCACTATATTCGCTCTGCATCTTTTCCAGTTGCTTTCTTAACTTATCAATCTCTTGATTAGCTTGATCCAAGTTTTCAACAGCTTCTTTTTTCTGATTTTTACAATAGCTATCCATCATATTTGCATGATCATGTAGGTCAGGTCTCGACTTATAATTCATTTCTCTATCTCTTCGGTAATATTCGTAGTCTTTAGGTATTTCGTTTAATTCCCTTGAACAATCAAGTCCCGTTTCATAATCTCCGTATTTCTCCCGAAGATCGTTACATTGTTTTATAACTCTATCTCGATCATGCAATGCTGAAACAATTTCTCTTCTTAAAGTTTCCACCTAGTTAAAAAACAAATTAATAAAAATCTACCTACTTTAAATTTCAACTTTAAACAACTTCGTCAAACGAGATTTTCTTCTGATTATCCAAAGATTTAATCTTCGTTGCGGCTTCCACAAGCTCTTCTTGTAATTTTTCAATTTCTTTATGAACTGAATCGCGCTCCGACATAATTAATGAGTATTCCTGTACGGCTGCGTTTCGCTCTTCAGTCAATCTAGCCAAATCTTTCGTTGCTTTAATTCGCACAGCCATTGCTTGATTAATTTCTTTCATAGCTTCATCTCGTTGTTGTTGGGTCTTAAATAGAAAGTAGATGAGTTAAGCAAACCGCTTATTTGTGATAATAATAAATCTAATAATAATTTCACTAGAATCTCTCATTCAACGTATAATATCTCACTCTGATAAAATGCGATAACTTATCTAACCTCTCGTAAAAATTAAAAATATATAACAAACAAGTGTTGTAAATCTTTTGTAAATAACATCCTTAATTAATGCAATTCTTCTTTCTATAACTGCAAATAGCAATTAATATTTACCATACAGGTAATTATAAAACATTTAAATTACATAAATTTGTAAAGTAAATAAATATGAAAAATCAATCTCAAATTTAGTTAACTCAAATATTAAAAAAAGATACGAGTTTATGAATCAAACGATAAACCTACTTATTATTATAACGTTTATCAAATTTATAACTAATACATTTTAATAAAAAGATAAATAAAAGAATAGATTTAATATAATCGAAAAACCTGCTCGATTCTCGCAATAGATCTTGTAGATAACAATCTCTCAGATAAATCTTTATTGTAGCTGATAACATTATGCGGTCGTTAAATTATATTTATAAAATCAAAATAATCCAATAAAGTCATAACTTTTTTATGAAATCATTTCTTTTAGTTTTTAAGAAAAAACTTTATTTCTAACTTTTACTGAAATTAAGTTTCTAATGATGCAATTATTCAAATGTTAACCAAAATAAATACCTTAGCTAAGGTTTCTTTAACTTCATTGCGCTCTCGCAACGCACAATCCCATTGCCGTATAGCTGCAGTACATTGCTGTTTCAATCCGTTTCTTTCTCGAATTGCGCCATTTCTTTCTTGCACTACCTCTTCTAACTGTTTCTTCATTCGTACATTCTTTAAGAATAAAAATAATATTAATGAAATTTTATTTATAAAATGACACTAAAAATACTTCTTCTTGTAGTAATTCCAATTTGCTTGAAGCAGAACTATGAGAGACGATAAGATCAGCATATCGCTTCCTGAACGAATCATAGTCATCTTTAACTACTTCGTATTTCCTTAAAGCTGCAATGTACATTTGATTGATGGCTTCACTACTACCATTTTCATCCATTACTTCCTAGAAAATATAAAATTCTATTTTTGAAAAAAAAAATTACTTAACAAAATATATTTTTATTACTTGTTGCTGCCGACGCAAATCTGAAACTTCTTTTCTGTCTTCTTCACGAAATTTCTGAAGATTTGAAACTTCCTGCTCCAAACGATGCTTTTCCGCCACAAGTTCGTTATATTGAGCTTTCAAAGCGAGAGATTCACTCTGGTGTTGATCTAATTTACTGAGAACTAATTTATGTTGCATTCGATAAAATTCAGACTCTTTAAGTGAGTTGTCAAATCGTAAAGTAGCTTCTCCGTTTTGTCGTCTTAACAGCTGCAATTCGCGCATCGCAGACTCACATTGAGCTTTCATACGTTCATAATCTCTTACTGAAACAGTAGTTTTATCCGACTCTATTACTTTATGAAGATCCATTCGAATGGAATCCCTGTTTTCATGCGATGCCATTTTACCTTCTGTTTGTTTGCTAGATCTGTTTTCTGGTGGTAGGTCGTAATCACGTGAAAACATCGTTATTAGCGATGGAGAAAAATTATGGAAGCCTTTCGAAGATCCTAAATGCACATTCACAAATAATAAAACGTCAGAATAGTCCACATTTCAACAATTACTATAATACTGTATCTAGCTTACATTTTAATGTCGGCCTTAAATCAACTTAAAATAAATAAAAACGCAATAAATAATAAATACAATTACACATTATAATATTATCGAATTATGTGAAATAAAACTACTTTTTTAACACATTCTCCAAATCGCTTTACAGAGCGACTAATCGATGCATCGATAATAATAATCGATACTTTTAAATACATGTACA
>JAQGAY010001959.1:0-12152 GCA_034698085.1 Polydesmus angustus
AAAATAATTAATTTTCATTAAAATTCGACTGATTTATTCATGTTTCAAAACTAACGTCAACCAACGAACACCCTATACAGTATATGCTTAGTTTCCCTGCACAAAATTCCTTGGACCAAGAAATTCACCTCAGTTATAGAAATGTCCTAATTACCCAGGTTCCAACTCCGCCGGTACGCGAATATTTCACGCTGAATTTTAAAGTTCACGCATACATCTAATATTTTTCCCCACCTTGAAATTGAAAATTTTTTGTGACTTATCTACTTTCGCAGCCAAGCGTTCGTATAAAAACCCCCAACAACTATGCACGCTGTTATAATAATAATAATTCGCTTCGGTGTTTCTACAAGTCAAGAGCCTAAAAATAGAGCGCGCGCGAAATATACCGGTACGCTTTCTATATACAAGGTAAATATATAAAGCTTGAGTTATAATGATAATGTGAGATTTATGTATTCACGGTGGCGTAACGTAAACGCGAGGAATGACGTCGGCGGCAGTGTTGGCGCTCCGCCCACCTTTTATTATCCGCACCGCGCTTAATTCCGAATTAAATACGATTGCAAATCTTCAGACATTTTACGCCGATAGAACGAACGAGAGAGAAAAAAATCTCTCTTTCGCTCTAATTTCATCTTTAGCTCGGCTCTAATGCAACTTACGTGCTCCGTACCGTTGGCGACGTAGTTAGGTGAAGGATCGCTGCGACGGAGTAAGAGAAAATTAAAAATAATGGAAATAGATAGCGGTGACAATTTTTCATAACCTAACCGGAGCAAAAAAACCTTGGATTGACCAAGAAAAATAGTAAAAAATATATATACATGCGCAGTAAATCAATTGTAAAATACGAGTATTGATTTTGCGATTTTACGAGTGCTGCGCTTTTGATCACTTTAACCCGGATTTATTACCAGTTGATGCACTTTCCAGAATTAAATTTATAGGTAATTGAGTTGAGTATTTATTCATCGAAAATAATAATTGAGTCGTATCAATGCGTCACTCTAACAAATTTTAAAAAATGAGACAATAATTTTTTTTTTTTTTTTGTTGCATCGTTCGAAGTAATTTGCTCGCGGAAAATTTCGTTAAACTAAAATTGATTTTCATAGAAATGAACAATAGTTCCGGTCTAGACTTAGTAAAATTTTATGTCATACTGAGACATTTTTTTTTACTACGATTTAGCTTTCAGCAAATTTTTACCGTAACGAAAAAATTGAGTTGCCATAGTTAGAGTCAATATTAAAACATCAATCGCTATTAAAATAAGTTTTTTTAAAAAAAAATATATATACCGGTACCGGTAATATTTTTTTTAGCGATACACTGTATTTTCGTAAATTTTTTTAAACCTAAATGCCTAATGGAATTAATACGGTAGATTTAAAAATCTTTAGTAAGCGATTTAAACTTTCACAACCACAAACTGAAATTCCTCTGCTCATTTTTTTTTATCAGCGTAGAACGAGTTTATAATCCAACTAAAAAAAATTTAATCTCGATTTAAAATCTTAGTCGCCATGAATAAAGTTCTTTTTTTTTTAATAAACAAGATTAAAAATCATCGAATAATAATTCATAAAACCAGATTAAAATTTAAATTAGTTTTTAAAACGATTAATCCAGTTTATTTGATTTTTTAATCTCGATTCTCGTAACCGCGACATAGATTTTAATCACCCTGTATAACCAATTCAAATCAAACGTAAAATAAAATACGTTGACAACAAAAATATTTTTCAATCGATCGTAAAAATATAATTAAAAAAAGAGCATTTACTTTTTATCCATAATTAACATTTAAATAATCTCGTACGTTTATCGAACGTATATAATATCCCGGCTGAATAAACCTCGCGTTTTGATAAATCCACACACAGTCAGCGCGGCGGTCATTGCAAAACAATAGGAAAATTTTTCGGAATTCAATAGAAAATGATTGTGCAGTCATGAAAATGCATCATTCCTATTGAATAAGCAGCATCGTCAGAAAAATTTTTATTAAATAAACCCGCATTTCTTTTTCTCGCTGAATAAAAAGAAATAATCCATAATATTATGCTTTTCTCTTTCTCCGGAGAAGAAAACGAAGAAGTTGGCCGTCCGAGATGAAGCATCCCCGGCCGACGCGACCGAGCGACTCGGTTCACGCGGGAGATAGCGCTCGACTAGAAAATATGAATAGGAAACCTTAGCTTTACGCCAACCCACACTCCCTCCTATTATTATGATGATAAATAGCGGTCAGCATCGACCATAAATCTCCAGAGTTTCAACTTTCCACAATACAACACGCCAAAACACACACACTATGCATAATGTAGTAAAATCTACAACAAAAAAAAAAAAATACTGTATTTTTCTGAATAAAAAATAAAAACAACAAAAAATTATTCTTTCTAAAAATATAATATATTATATCTACAAATTTTAACTGTTGAAAATGAATCCAAAAAATTCCACCTTCAAAAATAATTATTGACTTTACCGAAAAATTTAATAATTCATTATCAGAATTCGAGTTTTTCGGTTTTACAACGCGCAAAATTCCATCAAACAGTCGAATCAATGATAAAAAACAAAAAATTCCAAAAAAATAAATATACCGGTATTTCTATTTTTCGGCCATTTTAATCTGATTGATTTATCACCGTTCTTTATAGACTCAATCTATCGCATTAAAAAAAATTCAATTCGAAAACATTAAAAAAATCGAAATTTCCCAAAAAAATCAAAAGTTGAAATGAAATTCTCGTATCGCTTTCCGATTAATATAATTTAATGGGGAAAAAACTATTGTAAGTATGTGAATTAATACCCCGAATCCAATTTTCAATATCAAAATTCCATTTTTGAAAAAATGAAAACAACAAAAAATTATTTTTTATAAAAATATATATAAAATAAAATAAGTAAAATCCACCAATATTCACTGTCGAAAATGGAACCAAAAAATTCCACCTTTCAAAAATTATTGACTTTACCGAGAAATTTAATAATTCATTACCAGAATTCGAGTTTTTCGGTTTTACAACGCACAAAATTCCATCATTCAGTCGAATCATGATGGGGAAAAAAATTCCAAAAAAATACCGGTATTTCGATTTCTCGACTATTTTAATCTGATTGATTTATCACCGTTCTTTATAGACTCAATCTAACGCATAAAAAAAATTCAATACGATAACATTAAAAAAAATCAAAATATTCCAACAAAAAAAAAATCAAATTCTCGAACGAGTACGTACATGTATTGTTTTCCGATTAACTTAATATAATTTAATTAGAAAAGGAACTACTGTAGGTATGTAAAATTTGGAAATAAAAACCCTGAATCCAATTTTCAATCTCAAAAAATTCCACCTTCAAAAATAATTATTGACTTTACCGAGAAATTTAATAATTCATTACCAGAATTCGAGTTTTTCGGTTTTACAACGCACAAAATTCCATCATTCAGTCAAATCATAGAAAAAAAAAAAATTCCAAAAAATAAATATACCCGTATTTCTATTTTTCGACAATTTTAATCTGATTGATTTATCACCGTTCTTTATACTGTATACTCAATCTATCGCAAAAAAAAATTCAATTCGATAACATTAAAAAAATCAAAATTCCCCAAAAAAATCAAAAATTGAAATGAAATTCTCGAATCGCTTTCCGATTAATATAATTTAATAAGAAAAAAAACTACTGTAAATACGTAAATTAAAACCCTGAATCCAATTTTCAATCTCAAAGAACACCATCAAAAACACATTATTTTGGCTTCAAAAAATAAATAAATAAAATTTTCTTAATAACTCTTCTTCAAATTATTAATAAATTATTAATCCGACCTCGCTACACTATTAAATAAATTTACGAAATTCCCTTCAGAGAGGTCACGCCCTTGGGTTCACTCGCCCATTCGGGAACATAGAAAAGCTGCGCTAATCTCGCGTTTAATTAATCGATACAACCAAAAAAAATCAATTAGTAAATAAAAAGAATAATTACCGTATACTTGTTGTAGAAGAAGCTGCTGACTCGCGACGTAGATGAGCAGAAGAATAGCCGATAGTTTGGTGTTGCAGTCGGGGAGCTTCGGCATGGTTTCGTCCGCAGTAGACCGCGCGCACCAACAAACACACTATACACTCGACGACCAAACAAAATCCGACGGCGTTTCGATCCTCGTCTTCGGCGAAGTTAATTAGATCGAGATTAGCTAAGAGAGAGAAGAAGAAAAAAAAATATTACGTATATAATAATAATACGTGGAACGCGTGAATTAAATAACTAATCGAATGTTTTCGCCCGAACAGAAAATGGTGCGACGAGGCAGTTGGCTGAAAGACATGCCGCAGATGTACCGCTTCGTCGGGGCTAATTAGTAGTAAAGAAAAATCGCGAGACCCGGAGAAAAAAAAACAAAATCACCTAGGGAATTTACGGAATAAGATTTTACGACAAATTCACCGCACTTAAAAAAAAGCCCAAAAATAACACTCACTACAATTATTATAATTATTCACACTTGGATTAACGTAGATATTAGTTAACTCGAATATTATTATTATTAAGTTCACCGTAGCAGCGATTAAAATCGATACTTCCTCGATGAATAATTATTATTATTATTAGTTTCCCTTTCCTTCGATTTTTGTTTTTTTTTTTGGCCGGGAGAAGCTCGGAGAGCGGCGGCAGAAGAAGCGCGGAATTTCCTTCGTTCCGAGATGGTTGGATAGAGATCACTATTATTTTTTTCAGCTTTTATTTCTCCTCTCCTTTCACTCGGCTTCCACAATAGCAACTGATAGGGATTTTCCCAAGCTCGTTGCGTTTTATTACTCGCAACGCTGATGACGCGGCCTGACGTCACAAGGACTCGCGCCAGTCAATAAAAGGGCCGTTCAACCAACACGGAATACAATCCGACGAAAGCTCTCTGACACGCAAAGAATAGATAGAAAAAAAGAAAAAAAAACGTTCTATAAAAATTATTAATCTCATGTTTATTATATTAATGTGTAATAGCTTAAATCTTGATTTAAAATTTTTAGTGGCCACCATAATAAAAATTTTTTTTAATAAACGAGATTAAATTTTTAAAATTTTGAAGGGTAGGGTGTTCGTTGGATGACGTTAGTTTTGAAAAATGAATAAATCAGTCGAATTTTAATGAAAATGAATTATTTTTTTATCATTACATTTAATTAACATCTCCCATTTAATAATAAAAAACAATTTTTAGAATATGACCTCTACAACTGATTCGGCACGTATTTGTGCGCTTGAGAAAGTTCTCATTAATTTTATGGTAGATGCCGGCACATGCCGAGATGCAGTCGGCAGGTGCAGGTTGGAAGTCCGCAAAAGCTTTAACCGTTTACACGTGCCCACTCGGTTGTAGAGGTCATATTCTAAAAATTGTTTTTTAATATTAAATGGGAGTTGTTAATTCAAAAAACAAAAAAATAATTCATTTTCATTAAAATTTGACTGATTTATTCCTTTTTCAAAACTAACGTCATCCAACGAACACCCTATAGATACCTAGAACAAGACCAGGTATGGGCAGGCGCATACGGTTTACTCACAGGGTTTAAGAAAGTGACGTCAATGTAAACTCAGGATTAAATTTTTTAATCTAGATTTAATTAACCACAACATGGATTTAGACAAATAATAGGCCTACAATAAACTTAGATCGCTTCATTTATTTAATTGAAAAAGAAAAAAAAATAAACAACCTAATTTAATACTAAAAGACTTCATTAACCAACATTCCATTTTTCCCCAACACCCAATTTTCATCATTGAAATCACTAATTACGACATTACGCGAAATAAGACATGAAAAAAAACTCCAAAAAAAAAAATAAAAATAAATAATAATGCTCATAATTTTCATCGAGTAAATTACAGAGAAAAAAAATTATGTCAGTAATTAATTTTCCGAACGAGTTAATTAAAATTCCCGCTTAAAACGAGGGGCTCTAATGGGGAAAATTGCGTCCGGGCTTTTTATTTATCACTCCGGCTTTAGGTACCGAGGACTACGGACTTCCCTCGCCGTCAGTAAAACGCCGAAGGCCCCCGAAAGGATTTAGCGTACTAATAAACAGTAATCACTTAAAAGTCGGTATTACACGAGTCTCATGTCCAACGAAAATACAGAGTGTGTCTTGAGAAAACACGCCTTAGGCCAGTGGCGCCCCCTCTCGACGACTTCAACACGTGCTTTTTTTTTACATTATTATTATCATTATTATTGTCAAAGCTCGTCACGTGTCCACCCGCTCCCACGCCGGAGACAAAGTGGACACTAGGGGGAGTCACCTAAGCATGACGTGAGCCCGCTCAATCAACCGGAATCCCCTCCACCTTTCTATCGGACTAAGTGGCGTGTAATGACGGCAGCGCCAGAACGATGCGAGCGGAGAAGCAAATCCTTAAAATAGACACACTCGGATTCGCATCATTTTCAAATTTATTCCCCATTATCCCAATGTGGACCAATTTCAATGAACGATTAAATCGCCTGCAGCTGACGGTCGAATTGCTTACCGAAAAAAAAAAAATAATAATAATTAGCTAATGTCGCGTAAATAAATGGTAATAAGTCTAAATTCAGTATTGCGAATAAAATCGGGTTAATTTAAGTTAACCGATCTGTGCAAATTAAAAATTTAATATTTTTCATTAAAAAAAATAAGCTTGATTTTTTTTTCCCCCAATTTTTTTTTTTTTTTTTTTTAATATTTCTTCACAATATCTCGCACAAAATATTGATCTTCTTTATAAAAGTGTTTTACTAAATCTGGTTTGATGAAACTAAATTATGTTGCGATAAAATTTTAAAATCAAAATTTAAGAATTTTTGGTACAGTACCAACCAAAATATAAGTTGCTGGTTAGATGACGCAAGTTTTGAAACATGAATAAATCAGTCGAAAATTAATTAAAATAAATTATTTCTTTTAATTTACATTAATTAACGCTTCCCATTTAATAATAAATAACAATTTTTGAAATATGACCTCTACAACTGAGTCGGCATTTGTAAACGTGCTCACTTTGACGGCTAAAGCTTTTGTGGACTTTCAGATTGCACCTGCCTACTGAATCCCTGCATGTGCCGGCATCTACCATAAGATTAATGAAAATTTCCTCGAACGCATTCACACTTGCCGACTCAGTTGCAGAGGTCAGATTCTAAAAATTGTTTTTTATTATTAAATGGGAGATAACAATTAATGTAAATATGAAAAAAAATTCATTTTCATTAAACTGCGACTGATTTATTCATGTTTCAAAACCAACGTCATCCAACGAACACCCTGTACGATTACGCTTATTATAAAATGCCTTTTGGAGCTTAATCTTGTTTGGAAAATTTTGATCCCGTTTAATAAATTTATTTTTTTTGCTACGGCCACATTTTAAATCGAAAAGTTAAATCGCTTAATCTAGATTAAGAAATCCCATAGTAACAAAACTTTTTTCAATTGTTTTAAATTTTAACTATTTTGTTTACATAAAACGTTGGCGACCCGAAAATCGAAAACCCCAAATCAAAACATTGAATTTTTCTATCGATTGCAGTGCGAAATTAGCTTAAAACATTGATCTTTGTTTTTCCAAAAAATAATGTTCGGATTAATCTTGCTTTAAAAATTTTGCAAAACTAGTTTAACGTTTTCACATACGAGAATTAATAATTAATTAATTATTAAATCAATATGATTAAACTGGATGTTTATTGCAATAATAAAGATTATTGATCATTAAGATTGCTCTACTTTTTTTTCTTCTCATTCTATATAAATGAATGAGCTAGCGCCATCTAACAGAATAAAAGTACAACGAGAATTCCTCGGAGACAAACAACTTTTTCGCTTTTCCTTTCAATTGAGTGAATGAACTTTTCATATAAAAATCTCTCTCTCTCTCTTTCTCTCACTCGGTGAATAATTCTACGAGTTCCGGATAAAAAGATGGAGATTTCCTCTCCAATTTCATTTCCTAATTTCCTTCACATTAGCGAAAACTGAGTGAAAATTACTCGCGCTGCTTTTGTATTTCAAAGAACAAAAACGTACAAAGTAAAAAAAAAAAGAAAATATAAAAAGTCGACAAGCGTAACGCCTTGCTCATCACGCACGCGCGACGCAAGCTAATTGATGAAAGTAATTAAAATTTCATAATTTAAAGCAACCGCGTTTCCACTACTCTACCGCAATCTCTCTATCTCGCATTTATATACACCGTAACTATTTTTATCTACCGTATCTTATAAAAATAATAATAAAATCCTTATTATTATAATATCACGTGAATAAATACCCATTTTTTCAGCTAGGTCTCTTATGACGTAAATAAATTGCAGCAAAAGCGTTCACTCCAAAAAATTTAAAATTAGTAATGTTATGACGTCACTCCCACGATTACCATTAAAAAATCCATGAGAAGAAATTTGATGGTAACAAAAACCATTTGCAATAGATTTGGAACCATTTGAATCTTAAATAATTAGAAACCGACAAATGTTTCCAGATTAAAATATAATCCCAATAACACAATCTTAAATTTAAAGAAGAAAAAAAAAAAAACCATAAGTTTTACATAATTTTTTTAATAACGATTTTTTTTTCTCTACCAGTTTTAATAATAATCTCGAACCTGATAGAAAACCCATTAATTCTGCGATTAATAAATAAAAATAAAAACAAACATACGAAACGTCAACAAATACGATAATAATAATTTTCTTGAACAAACGTGACGTTAAAACTAGAAACGTGACTGCTTTTAATCACTTTGGCGCATGCGTACGTCAACATCGCGTGTAAAAATATTTTCTCCTTTTTTTTTTTTTTTTTGGATGAAAAATACAAACGCCAATTAATTAAGTTTAACTGTATTTTCGTTTATTCAAAAAGTCGTTGATAATGAGCGACTTTTATAAACAATGGAAATAAGAAATGGAGAATAATAGGAAGAAAATGCCGAAAATCAAATTAGTTACCATTGTTGACTTTTTGAGATAGAAAAGTAAAAAAAAAAAAAAAAAAAGAATGAATGAATGAAAGAGAGGAAAAGAATGAAGAAGAAAAAAAAGACAATCAAATCGCAATTGAAATAACAAACGTTACCTTGATTCTTTTTCCAAAAACACAACTCAATATACATGTACACGTTTAACGAAAATAATATAGCGTGTTCTCGGAACTTAGACAATTTTCAAAAATAAATAAATCTGTGAAATTTTAACGAAAATGCGTTATTTTTTTAAATTTACATTCATCGACTTCTCAAATTTTATAATAAAAAACAGTTTCTGGAATATGACCTCCCTAACTGAATCGGCACGTGTTAACGCGCTCAACGTAATTTTTATAAACCCAATAGCAGATGCCTGGCTGGATATTGGGGCTTACGTCGCGGCCAGGAGTAGCCAGGAAAAATGTTTTATCCAGGAAAAATTTTTTATCCAAGAAAATTTATTATTCAGGAAAAATTTTTTTTATTCAGGAAAAATTTTATTATCCTAGAAAAAATTTTTTTATCCAGGAAAAATTTTTATCTAGGAAAATTTTTTTATCCAAGAAAAATTTTTTATCCAGGAAAGTTTTTATCCAGGAAAAACTTTTTATCCAGGAAAATTTTTTTATCCAGGAAAAATTTTTTATCCAAGAAAAATTTTTTATCCAGGAAAAATTTTTTATCCAGGAAAATTTTTTTATCCGAGAAAAATTTTTTATCTAAGGAAAACTTTCATTGAAAAAATTTTTTATTAGCGAACATTGGCCGACATCTGCCAAAGGGTTGGAAATTATGTTGAGCCGACTCAGTTAGGGAGGTCATATCCCAGAAATTGTTTTTTTTACTATTAAATGGGAGTTGTTAATTAATGTAAATATAAAAATATAATTCATTTTCATTAAAATTGAACTGATTTATTCATGTTTCAAAACTAACCTCATCCAACGAACACCCTATATCATCTTTTCGGAAAGCCTGATCGAATTTCCCAGCATCTTATTCCAAGTTCGAACGCCGAAATTATCCGCAATCAAAATTAAAGATTGGTAGCACGTGGACTAAGTCGCCTTTTTCAAATTTCCTGAGCTTATTGTTATCGACCAAAATGATACGCGGCGTTCATAAAAAGATGTTCCGACTAATGAAAGCGATGAGGCGTGAAAGTAATCAATAGCAATCTTAGCTGATTTACGCTAATCTTATTAAGTCTAGCGAATGTGTTTAGCGTGATTAAATAAACTAGATTTAGTTCTTGCTCAACGCTCCATTTTCTTTTTTTTTTTTTCTTTCTTCCTATTAGCTGTTAGCCGCGGCATCTCTGATTTGGTTCCAAACTTCTGATTAAACGCTTTTCCAAAAAATATTAAATCACTAAAAAAATCAATTTTTTTTCTTTCCTTCGAGAATTTATTATTAAAAAAAGTGTTTCACTTCAAAAAATTATTAGATTCTAATATTTCGCTGCCAACCAATTTCTAAATCCAAATTTACGCGCTTTAAAAGTTCATTTAATTTTTTTTTTTTTTTGTGTGGGAATAAAATGAAAGTTTTACTACGTGAGATTAAATTTTCTAAAAACAAAAATTTAATTAAAACTTTTTTTGAAGAGGAAAAAAAAAATCAAAGCTCGCGCAGGCGCATATCTACGAGTGTATTTTTTTTTAATGAGCTTTAAACATAATAATCTAATTTCGGTAACCGCGACATCGATTTAATCAGGTGGTACTCAACAAACAAACTCAGGCAGGTCAGTGCGAGTAAAATGAGATTTTAAATCAAACTAGGTTTTCTAAAAATAAAATAAAAAAACTTTTTCAATTTCGTATTAAATCTGCCATTTCGCGGTTCACTTATTTCGAGGTCACATTCAGGATCGATGAAATTGAATTTCTGACCATACTGACTTTTTATTTTTTTTTAAATTGCGCCGTAGTTTGAAAACCATGCTTGAATATTTTAATTTTTTTTTTTTTTTCGTTATCTCTCTTCCCTTGTAATTTCGGCGGCGGAGGAGGAAAAGTAGCGATCAATATTAAATCCGTTTTAATTAGTTGAAGGAAGCTGAATGTTTACGTGTAGTCCCTACAGGGTGTTCCCGGGAGTAATATCATCTTAATTAAAGTTAAAATTCAGTACACCTACTCTACGGATAAGCGGCTTGTGTTTCCTATGGACACACATTATTATATCGTACGATACTTTTCCCTTAAGAGACTGGGAGAGAAGTTTTTTTTTTTTCCTTATAAAAGTCTAACAATAAAAATCTAATAAAGTGCTATATTATTAAGTATGATCTTATAAATAATTGATGTCTGATTGATTGCGTTTTAAGAGTTATAAAAAAGCTGTTTCATCGCTTTTAAATGAGATTTTTATTAAACATTAAGTTAATCTGTTTTTAAAATCTTTTATCAAAATAAAAATTTATTTTTGCAGTTTACAAAAAAAATTATTAAGAAATTTTATTGTTCATTATCTTAAAAGATCTTAATAAATCTTCTAATAAGCTGTGGTGCTGTTTTTGTCGCCAAATAAGATTTAGTAAATCCTTTTTTTTTTTCTACAACCAAAAATTAAAAATTTGAACGATTTTCGAAAGTATGCACAAATCCGGTTTAACAAACTGAGATCAGGAAAAATTAAGAGGGAAACAAAACTAGATCAACCTAGTCTCAAGATTTATTCGTTTAATCTGGTTTTTTTAAAAAAAAAAAAACGATAAAATAAAAAAAGTAAGATTAAATTTTGTCAAAAAAGATTTGGTCCCAAACAAAATTCAAAACTTGAAACTAGTTTTGACAATTTTTTTTTTATTAAAAAAATGTGTACGCATGCGCAGATCAGCAAATTAAACCATAACAATACTTTTTCTTTTATTTGGTTTTTGAAAACGCAGATTAATCGAGTGATTTTACAGAAATTAATTACTGTACATGTACCGGTATTATACATTTACCAGAACTTCTACAGAATGGAACGCACGCGCAAATCGAGACAGCCAAACAAGATTTAGTAAATCCTTTTTTTTTCTGCCAAACAAGATTTAGTAAATCTTTTTTTTTTTTTTTTCTACAACCAAAAATTAAAAATTTGAACAATTTTCGAAAGTA
>JAQGAY010001960.1:0-12150 GCA_034698085.1 Polydesmus angustus
AAAACACAACGCAAACCCCATTAATTAACCGCATTCTATTTATATCATTTTATAAAGCATTTAATTATTTCCTGCACTTCATTTAATGAAGTAGCTACTCCATTTAAATTATTTTCCCTTTTTAATTATTTTATTCTTTCAAGATCTAATTAGATCTTACCCCGTACATGTAACACATTTCGTACTACAAACTCCGTCGCTTCAACATCTTGTTCGAGTGAAAATAGTGACCTATTTATGGAATCAACCCGATATTCTGACCCAAATTGCGCAATTATTTAGCGGTCGACCACGTTACGAACTACGAGAAGATGGGAAGAAATGGATGTTGATCGAAACGAAAGTGGAGATGCAATTGTTAAGATTGATTAAGCCGCATGAGCATTGAGCCAAGTATTTTATTTGGCTTTTTTTTGAAAAAAAATCGTTTTAAATATAAAGCAGGGATAATTGAAATTAACGCATTTGCATTTCTTTTCACTGAAGTTTTAAATTATTGACCATTTATTTGGATGGCGAATGAATTAATTTATACAATTGCGAATATTTTATTACCATATTTTCTGTCTGCCACCACTAGGCCTACTAAAGTATTTTCATTTATTCAAAATTAAAATAATATGGTTGAATTTTAATTGCATTTTTTTTAGTGAAATTGTGGTCATTGACATCATTAAAATTTTAAAACTGAATTTATTTTGTCATCCGCACACATTGCGTAAAGCACTTATTCATTAATTTACATAAAGTATTCATCAATTTTTGACTGTCGCCCTAAATCACATTGCTTGATAGGTAGCCTACATTTTCTGTTTCATTTAGCAAGCGAAAAATGGTTTCTGTAGTTTTTCTATGTCTGGTGAAAAGTGTGGGATTAAAGAAGGGGAGAAAAATCACTTTCAGAGTTCAGTAAAATTAGATTTAAAAAAAAGCATGAACCCAAACAATAATTTATAACTGGATAAAATTTTGCATATACCTTTGTTTGAACCTTATAAATAAGGCATAAAAAGTCCATAGCGAAATTTTGTCTTCGTATCCAAATTTAGGTGGGTCAAAAGTCTGCTACGGACTTTTTATGCCTTATTTATAAGGTTGAAAATTGGTTAATCATGTCTTCTTTTTTTTTTTTTTCGCATAGAAAATGGCAGTTTTATGATTCATATCTTTAGCATAAATATCGGCTCCGTTTTTTACTAATAATTTGGCAATGTCTATCTGGTTCTTACAAACAGCCCTCATAAAAGGTGTAAAACCATAGCCATTGGTAGCATTCACCTCAATTTCTATATCAATCAGTTGCTTAACGAGCTCTAAACTATTCCGTTCGATTGAGCAATCAAATAGATGATAACTATATGTGTCTAACGTAATGTCCATATCTTCTAAAGCTGATTTTAAGTCTTGTTGAAACTTTTGGCAATTATTAATATCAAGTTCACAACCATTGGAATATTCATTGGATTATATTATGACAACTTATGGAGACTTTCTATTTGTTTTATAACACAACTGTTTGGAAAATCACCAAAATGTTTTTTTTAAAATCTTAAAATCTTCATTAGCAATAAATTTTTTGCGCAAAACCACGTTAAAATTGTTTCTATTAATCTGTCGTCCACTTAAAATAGCGCAATCTAAAGCAATGTGCTCTGATTTATCTTTAGATAAAAACAGTATCAGTCCATGTGAGTAACTCCCACAGTGTATTTAGCTCCCCTTTTAGGGCACTTAACAAAGTGTCCATCAACTCTTTACAACCCCTTTCACCCGCTAAATAAAAGGCAGGTTTCACGCTCACATCAGCTGGTAAAAAATAGCTTTTAAATATATCAGCATTAACTTTTAAAACTATTTAAGAGGATGACCAAAGCATCTCGATTCGTAATAACTGCTGCTTCGTATAAATTGAGTTTGTCTTCCTCACCGGAAACAAAATTCTGAAGCACATACTGCATAACAGTATCATTTTTGTGCATTCATTTCACTTTCTAATATTGCAAGATGTAAGCAACTTTTGTGACCCTCATTTGCACGTACACACAAATGTCCCAAAATATTCGGATATGGTCTTAAAATCTTAAATAATAGTGAAATAACCTTTGTGTGATTGTTTTTTATTGAATAACTAATGTAAGTTCCTTGATTGTAAAATGACATAATTAAACCACAAGCTACATAAGGAAAGTATTTTTTAACAAATTCCAAAATTAAGCACAGGTTTTATTGCGGTAAATCTTGGTAGATTAAATGTTTTAATTTAAAAAAAGTAAAAATAAATAAATAAAAAATTCCTGGAAAACCTTCACTGTTGCGCATCATCAGCTCTAAATGTAAAGTATGCTTTATTTTTAAATCATATGCATAGTTTAGTGTAAGCAATGAATGCAACCCTTTCATTAACATTTCAGTTAAATAGTGGAATTACGAAATTTGGAAACATTTTTAAGCTGCCATACCACAAAGTTATCAAGAGGAATTAGAGATTATTACAAAGATTATTTTAGTAGTAGTAGGCGCCTTAAGTATCAATAAAATTACATTAATAAATTGTATAAAAGTGTTTTAAGTGTATTATTACAAATAAAAATAATAATTACCAAATTGCTTAAAGTTTTCCCATCTTCAGATTCTCTACCTCCTGTTTGAATCTCATCCATTGCAGCAAACCATTTAATTGTTGGGCAATAAATTTCATCTGGGCTTGTCCCTGTTATATCAAAAATATTAATTTTATTAATATTAATTAAAAGATAATAATAAATACCAGATAATAATAAATACCAGATTTATAAGGCCTATAATACAAAACTGTTCAAATGTAAATGGTGATGACTGGTATGGGGGGAGGGAAGAAGCCAATGGGAGTTGGAAAGGTTGGGCAAAATTTTCTAAACTCAATGGCAGCACCCCTTGCTGGCTACACACAATTCAATATTATTAGGATTGACATCCATAAAGCATAATATTAAAAGGTTCTACAGGTCACTCAGGATGTTTAAAAAGTTTATTTCAAAAAATAATACCTAGGATAGTGTCAATTTTCAAACATTTACAATTTGTTTTTGTACAGTTTGTGTAGAATTAAATCAAGTAAAGAAAGATATCAACAAATTTGATCAAATGTACTTCTCAGCTAAAACTGCGGTGAATACCACCATAGATGTGGCAAGGCAGAATGATGAAGTCTTTGCTAAAGCAAAGATCTCTCTTGATAAAGCAATGAAAGGCCATAGCGTGGCATTTGCAGTTTTACAAGGAATCAAAAAAGAGTGGGCCAATAAGAAATTTCAATTGATTCATTTAAAGGAAAAATTAAAGCAATTATCAACTGTGAAAAAAGTAAATAATTGTGATTAACACATAAAATTATTAAAGTATGAAAAATTTGTAAAGTAAGCAAAAATTATTGTAAAAAAAATAATTTGCATAAAAAAAAATAAAAATTTATTCTAAATTTGTGTAAAAATTAAAAAATTGCAGTAGCAGGCTCAGGCAATGTACCAGTGAACAACTCAAAAGGTTCTGGTGGAATTAGAAGTAGGTTACGTAAAAAATATTTCTTTCATTTAAATTAATTTTTTTCGGCTATTAAGTTTCATCGGCCCCATTATACAAAACTGCAGTAATGTTAATGGGGTGATGAAAATGACAGGACAGGAAACCAAATTGTCTGAGAGAAAGGTCTTCCCAAAAATTAGTGTACTGTTCAATAATAGGCCTAAACCTCCTTTTGACTAGAAAAAATGTGGAATTTATCCAAAACAAATGTGAAATAGGTGGCTGCTGCTGCAAAACAGGCAACAGCTGCGGCAAAAGAAGCACAGGAAGCCTTAGACAAAGCCAAAAAAGTTCATACAGATTCATTTGCCATTTATCAAGAAATAGAAAGAGCCCAGGCTAACAAGAAAATCCAAATAGTTAGTTTAGAAGCAAAGCTAAAGAAAAGTAAATATTTTTTGATTTGTATAAGTTTTAATTACTGTATAATTATTTATTCTTTGTTGTAGTGGTTTCTTAATGTAATTTTTTTTTGCAGGCTCCTACAGGTTCAATTGTTGGGCTTATAATACAAAATTATTCCGTGTTCTTTGTTAATGGTTCTAAAATGCTAGTTTTTGAAGAATTGAAGATAATGATATTATTTAGCTTACTAAATTTAATGTTAATGGAGGTCCTGAAATTACCTCAGGATGGAAAAGCAGTTAAGAGTATGCCTTGTAAGAGAAGATTTAGAAAGTGTTAACCAGAAAATGATGAAGAAAGATACCACTGCTGGGAAGTTCACCATTGTGGAGTGTGAGAGTTTACACAATATGCAATTGCAAAAACGACCTTTGGTGCTGGGTTGGTGGTCAGTATTGTCAAATTATGGTGCTGCATCTCTGTCAAATAATTTTTCAAAACAACAAAAAAAGAGTCCAGTGACAAGACAAGAGGAGAATGAGTGAGAAGTCAAAGTTGGATGCTGCTCCATCTACCTCAGCCAACAGTGGAAAAAGCCAAAAAAAAGAGGTCCGCAGAAGAAGGGAACAGTGTAGAAGAGGAGAAGAGTATGAGTAAAAAGTCAAAGCTGAATGCTACGGTCACCTTAACTAATGTGGAGAAACAGCAGACAGAGAAAGAATGAATAGAAAAAGAATGGACAGAGAAAGAATGGACAGAGAAAGAAAAGACATGGAAATAGCAGACAGAGAAAGAGCAGTCAGAAAAAAAGCTGACAGAGGAAGAAAAGTCAAAGGAGTCAAATTCGGATACTGCCCTATTCCCCTCAAATAATGCAGCTAAAATTCAAAAAAAGAGCTCTGAAAAAAAGGAAGGAGGGCTAGTGAAGAGGTAACTAGGGTGTACTGTTAAAAAGTGAAAGTTGGATGCTGCTCCATTCACCTCAGCCAACAGTGGAAAGCCACAATCGGATGCTGGAATACCCCAAAAAAAGTTCTGTAAAAGGGAGGAGACCAGAAAAAGAGAGAAGGAGTAAGAAGTCAACACCAAATGCTCAATCTACCTCAACTAATGGGGAGGAAGAGAAGACGGAGGAAGAAAAAAAAAAGGGAGAAGGTCCAACAACTGAAAATAATAAGAAATCAGAGCTTAAAAAATAAAAGATACTTAAAGAAACCTGGACTTTTTAAAACTAGTTACAATGCAAATGGCGATTATGATCATATGGATTATTTTTATGATAGTTGGACCATTCCAATTGTTAAAAAAGGTAATTTATGAAAATAAGATAATAGGTAACATTTAAGAATTACAAATAAATAAAATGTTACAAAATTATTCAAATGTGACTGTAGTGATAAATGAGATGGGTGAAGAAGCCAATGGAAAAGTCATCACAAAAAGTCGCATCAGATGACCATTCTCTTACACTAAACGTTCCTTTAACCATATCGACCATTAAGTTAATTCAGTCCATACAAGATTGAAATTTCAAGCACTAGTGCAGCTACACCTAAAAGCGCTGCTACACTAACACTCATAGATTCACATCTATAAACTTCATCAAGTATTTTACACAAGTGTACAGGTATTTTTAAATATAAACAAAACCAAAAGTATTATTTTTAAATAAATTTATAATGTTTTAAAAGTTGTAATGATGTGTTTGGTTTGATTAACTAAATCAAACCAAATGGAAGTTGGAAAGCATGAACAAAATGTACCTTTTGTCCAATGCCACCGTAAATTCCACTGCATCTGCAACGAAACAGGCTCATGAAGCCTTAATTAAATCAAAAAAAGTGCACAATGACATTTTCCACTTCTCAAGCAATTGAAGATGTGCACCCTAATAAAAAAATTCGACTAGCTAGCTTAGCGGAAAAGTTACAGCAACTAAGTACAAAAGGTAAATAATTTTTTGAGTGCAGACTCAAGTGTTAACTATTTTTTAATTATAATAATTAATACCTATATTCTTTTTTGTAGTGGAAGCAGGCAATGTATGGGGATAAATGAAGGCCCGTACGTTCACAGGAGAAATTTAAGGTACAGCACAAATGAAATTTTTTAAATTAATTTAATTTTTTTATTTCCAGCTTCTAGGTTCATTTGTGCCTATATTAAAGAACTGTTGTTGTAAATGGAATCCAGCCAGATGTAACATTCATCTCAAAAGATTGTGCCAGGCAAACCTTCTCTAAACATCCTTTCAACAACTATGATTTTTAAGGTAAGTTTCAATTTAAGGACAAGTTTTATTTTCTTCAGTTCTTTAAGCATTCAGCTCAGACTTGCAAGTTCAGCATGGGTTCAGCTCTACTGTTCTCAGGATTGTTTTTGTTAAATGTTATCTGAATGTTGCGCACACAGGATTTTTTGTTTAAATGGTGTCCTGTAAATCTCTATAGTGGCCCAAGAAGTTCAATTTGATATTTTAAAATTTTAAAAAAAGATGTGTCAAGGGTCTTTTGAGACACCATAAACTCAGCATGGATAATCTGTGCATTCTTTAAAATGTTTTATTATCCTATTTTGTTTACTGTAAGTTTAAGGATATTATTAATATAACTAAAATTGTAGGTTTATTTTTTTAAAATTTCTAAATAGCCTAAATACAGTTTAATTGATTTAAAATGGATTCAGAATTGGAAGAACATATAATTATTTTAGCTGCAGCAGATTGTCATCTTCAAGTTGATAAACAGAAAAAAAGGCAATAAAGAGTCAACACATATCTTTATCTCAGTGGAACAAAGGGGCATTTTGTTCAGCAGTTAATTTATTAATATTTTGAATTTCAGTTTGAAGACATGAAAAATCACACATTGAGTAAGCATAATAACATAATTTTGTTATAATTTAGTCTGATGTTTTTTTATAGATTTTTAGCTAGTGGTTCTTATCAAAGGCATATTGCAGCCAATTATCGAATAAATAAACAAAGCTTTGGCAAAGCAATTTATAAGACTTGTAGAGCTTTATTTATTGCACTTCAACCACTGTGCATGAAAGTAAGTTGTAATTGTAAATATAAAATTTGGATCTAATAATTTTCTTATGTAGAAACCAACAAAAAGTGATTGGCTTTCAAACTCTAATACAAACAATGAACTTTGGAACTTTCCTAATTGTGTTGGAGCAATTGATGGCAAACATATTGCTATTATTGATCACCCAAACAGTGGCAGTGCTTTCTATAATTATAAAGTAAAATTAAATAATTGTAAATGAAAATTAGAAATAAAAATAGAAATGGATGAAAGTACCAATATGAAAAAAAGTGTATTACAACTGGCTGTTAATAAAAAAATGCAGTACCTGTAATTGTTTTCTTAAAATTTGTCTTTTGGTATTTTTATTCTTGTTTAAAATACCAACTGTTCAATTGTTGATTTGTCTCTTATTTTGTTTTTTAGGGATTTTTCAGCATTGTGTTGATGGCTGTTTGTAGTGCTGACTACCAGTTCAATTATATTGATGTAGGTGCTTATGGCAGTAAAAGTGATAGTGCAATATTTCGTTCATCTATATTAAATTTTAGAAAAGCTCTTGGAAAAAATGAACTTGATTTACCACCAAAGTTACAGATTGGCACAAATAAAATTTCCTTTTTTTATTTCTGATGATGCTTTTCCACTTTGTGAAAGGATAATGAATCTATTTGTACCATCTAATAATAATAAAACTCTTTCAAAAGAAGAAATAATTTTCAATTATAGGTAAGTATAATATTGCGTAATTTTCAGCTATTTTCTATTTATCTTATTGTTTTTTATATATACTCTGCAGAGCCAGAAGATGTGTTGAGAATGCCTTTGGCATCATGTGCACAAAATGGAGAGTTTTGACAAGAGCTATTCAAATTGACCCAGACAATGTGCAAATAATTGTTTCTATTTGTTATGCATTGCACAATTATCTTTAGCAACATTCAAAACCCTCTTATTGTCCTCCTGGTTATGGAGAAGAAATTGGCCCTGATGGAGAAATAATTGAAAGTTTGATATAATAAAACTGAAATTTCCAAATTTTTGCTGCATAAATTTAATAAATATTTTATTTAAGGTCTTTGGTGAAACTAATTTCCAGACAACTCATGTTTTCTGCAACCATTTGCAACAACAAGAAGAAGAGAATCCACTGACAGAAAAGCCATTAGTATTTTTTTAAAAAATTATGTAAACTCTCAAAAAGGTGAAGTTGACTGGCAGAAAAAGTGTTTTTGGAACTGAACAGTGAAGTGAGAATAATTGTATTAAAATTTTTAAACATAGTAACTTTTAAATACCCTTATTGCAGAATAAAGCTAAATAAACAAACTAAACCTTCTCTAGTTTAAAAATAAATTTATTATTAGTACACCAATGCTTTAATAAATATGTTCTGTAAATGCTTGCCATAATTCAACAACCAATGTATCAAAGCTTTTCTTTCATATAAATCAATAATTGTAATTAGTTCCAATGTCAATGAAAAATTAAAAAAAGCCAAGTTTTCAAACCAACATACTAACAGGGCATTCTAGTTATTAAGTTAATATAGAAAAGGATTATGTATAATAAAGATCATCTATTGTGTTTCAACTTTTAATTATTTGATTAATTAGTACTGAAAAATAATTAAAAATGCATTTAAACAAATAAAACTTTTATTTTGAATTGAATAAAAATATTCATTGATTAGAAATTTTGAAAGCTGTATCAGTCATTTTGATGAGATATTCTGAAGGTCACTCTATAAATTCTTCATGTATTTCTTCATCCACAATATTTTCATACTCCTTAACTTTTGCATAAGTTAAATTTATGAATTGAACACTTAAATCTTGCACAACTGGTGCAGGCAATTTTTTTGAACATATCATTCAGATATGCATATGTGGAGTTGTACCTTAGGGGTAAATTGGTTGTCTGAACAGCATCTTTTCAAATTTGCACTAAATCTGAGATAGAATTGGCCAAGAAATTTTCATCTGATTTTGATGATTTCCTTTTTATCTAATAACATTAAGATTTGCAAAAGACTTTTGCTGTAAATACATGAACTTTTTATAGTTGTCCTGAGAATGATATGCACTGAAATTGTGCGAACTGTCAGTTTAGGACAGTTTTCACGCTGAAAAGTCATCCTGGGGCCGGCCCTTAACTCAGGTGTTTAGGGACAGGGGGGGAAGATGGAAAACCTTGAAAGAACAGAATATCACCCCATATGTTTGACACCTAGAAGAAAGTAGAGTGGGCGTCACCCATCCACTTACTAGCCTTAAGTGGAAACGGTATATTTTTTGCAATGCATGCAGTGGCCAGAACAAAAATTTTACCATGATTTGATATCTGCATTTTATAACAGCAACTTCAAAACACTTCAAAAAACTCACTATTTATTTTCCAATTAGAAGGGTTCATGGAACCCGGCAAAAATATGGGTTTAATTCCCAAAAAAGTGACTGCTGAAACACTGGCACATTAAGGAAAAATAATCGAAGGTGCCAGAGAAAAACCATCGCCATTTGTTGTTGTCTCATGTCTACAAACCATGTAAAGAAGAAGAATCTCAAGAATTTTATGACCAATTTTTGGCTGCGCTCATTACTGAAAAAGCTGAAGAAAATGAGATTGACAGTGACTTTTAAAAGTAAAATGACCTTACATTATTAATATTAGTTAGTTTGCTAAACATTTCTGTTTATTTTCTTTTTTAGCACTACTGGCACTTTGTTTTTTGGGACCACTAACCTTTTTTAAATACTTTTCATTAAAAAAAAGTTTAGCAAAATCAATGGCATTCTGTTATTTTATTATACTCAAACAAACAACACCAATCAATGCACACCAAAGTGCAGCAATACACTCAAACAAACGACACCAATGCCTTCATATGGAAACAAAATTGGTTTGACAAATATGAAAACAGATCTAATAAGTTGGAAGAAATTAATTTAGCTCAAGTTGTTGCATACTACACATGAAATCCCCAAAGCAATTACACCAGGAGGAAAGACTCCAAAATACTTTGGTATAGAAATTATGATATGGCTTCAGATTTTATTAAGTACAAAAGAGAGATGGTAACTATATATGCCATTTAGAAATGGAGAAAATGATATTCTTGCTAAAACAAAATTCATCCATATTTATGACAATGAAATATACCGGTAATTATATTTAGGAACAGCACAAAGACATTTCATCTAATTTAGATATTCATAAAACAATTGAAATATGCAGAGATATGTCAGGAAGATGAACTTAATGATGGTAAGAATATTGATGGAGAGAATGTTGTGCACTTTCCAGAGGCAAATCTGGTTCTGGGGTTCTGGCAGCAGGGGGGGGGGAAGGGTTGTTTATTTGCTGAGGTTTAATGTTGTTGTTAATAACACTCCATGTGTAACTTCTAATGACTATTTTCTTGTTATTATTCTATTTGTTATTTGTTATGGACGGTGAGTCAGTTGTGTTTAAATGTTAATAAACCACTTCAATTATTATTAAAAGGCGAAATAAAGTTAAAAAATAAAATCTTCAGAAAAATGTTTTAAAAAAAAGCGAAATAAAGTTAAAAAATAAAATTTATTTTCGAAAAAATGTTTAAAAAAAAGGCAAAATAAAGTTAAAAAATAAAATTTACTTTCGCCATTAAACAGATACAGTACTTCATTGTTTTTGTATTTTCTTGGTTTGGGCTCAGCTGACGAGCTTCCCAGCTTCCTGCTCAGCCTTCACTTGAGCGCTCCACTAAGCAGCCTGTTCTTCTCCTTTACTTTTTCCTCTTCATAACAGTATTGTGTTGACAGGCTGTGTTGGATAAGAATTTGTGTGCTTAATATAGCCGCCCGGCATAAGTCAATTTTTTTTTACTTACGCTTTTGTTAGATACAGTAAGACCCCGCTTAGCGCTGTTTCGTTTAGCGCTGTTTCATTTAACGCTGTTTTTGGATTCCTATACCTTTAACATGGGCAAATGGTGGCCAATGGCAGTTTAACATGGCCTCGTTTAGCGCGGTTTTCGCTTAGCGCTGTTTTTTTTAGAACGTATTCACCGCGCTAAACGGGGTCTTACTGTAATGTGTTTTAGTTGTTTTTTTTTTAAAAGTAGCTTAATATCCAAGTCAAATTGCTCTAGCTATTTCTAGCTATTTCAAGTTTTTTGGTAGGATACTGTTTAATCAACAGTAACACCAAAAACAAATAAACACCTCTTATTTAACACTGAAGACCGCGAAAAAAGTAATACACACATTAAATGGCCTAATTGGTGGACGTACATTTCGCCCAAAAAAAAATACCCAAAGCACCCAAAATATTCAATATGTTCATTTAATATATATATTTATGCTCAAAACTTGAATATATACATTAAAATAAACATAAAAATGCAAAATCATGTAAATATATAAATAAATATATAAAATAGATGATTTTGGATATTTTTTTTTGGGTGAAATGTCTGCCTCCCGGCCTAATTAATTTTTATGTTAGATATGGTGTGGTGGGCATCATATCCGACATTTTCGACCCCTCCGACTGTTAGTATCAGGGCAAAAAAATTGGCTATCAAAGGAGGAATGTGGATCAGAAGAGCTTTAATTGTTAGCATGCAAGAGGCGCACCAGAATGCCAAAATGGCAGAGTTGGATTGTCAGGCTGCTGAAGCAGTAGCCCAGGAGAATCTTCGGACTATGGAGAGGCTAGCCAAAGAAAAAATCCAGGCAATGGAGAAGGTGGCAAAGATAACCAAAGAGCAGCGCCGCGCAATGATGATGGTATGACATGGGCAGCAACGATTTCGATTGGGTGTTGCTGCCATTGCCCAGGGATAATCCCTCTCACAGGCCCAATCCTCAGATTATCCGCAGGCAAGGTAATTCATTTTAAATTAAATATATTTAAATAATAGTATAAGTCACAAAATAGATAAATCAAAATAAGATAAGTCAAATATTTTATTATTTAAACAAGTTTTCTCAATGTTACAATATGGAAAAAAGTCACAAGCAGCATCATGAACATTTTAGTACAAGTTAACTTATCTTAGTTGAACCCAAGGTATTCAAATTTTGTCACAAAGTATCACTTCATTACAGTAGCTACATGTATTTATATATAAATAAAATAACCAGTACTAGTAGGGGAAGGTCAGGTACAATGAAACAACTTTTTGTTTTGAATTTTTTTAAATTTTTTGGAAAGAGTTTTTTGA
>JAQGAY010001961.1:0-12140 GCA_034698085.1 Polydesmus angustus
GATATGACGTCTTTTCTGTACAGCTGTTGTAATATCGCATCATAAAGAAAGAAATGATTATAATGTGAAGTCTTTATGTTTTAGGCTAATGCCATTTGCACCGTTGAGGGCCTGGAGGCGGTTTAAGGTTCTAAAAATTTCGCCAATTAATAAGATGTTAGATCTTATGCAATAGATAAAATGACAGCTTCTCCGACTCAACGTTTGGTCGATTATTTCGTTGTATGCGGATTAGATCTAAACTCTGGTTTAGAGCCTGACCTTCTTTCTGGTAAAAATTATCATTCAGTTTGAATTATTTATTTTTATTTACACTATTCATTTATTAGGAGATAGTCTTCACTGCACTCCTCTTGAACGGCCATACAAGTCCAAAGTACTCAATCATTTTCCTGAAAATGTTTCGTGGAATCCTTTTGATGCAAACGCGATTGGAATGGTATTTAACATAATCGATAAATGTCGTTGTTTTTCTAATGTCAAAAATATATTTGAAAATGTTTTTTTTTGTTTTGTTTCGTTATCTGTAGTTATGTTTACCTAAAGGTTTACAGTTTCGAACTCAAAGACAGTCTCTAGAACCGCGTTTTCATACTTTTATAGTCACTAAAGAAGATGGCAGTAGAACTTATGGTTTTGCATATACGTATTTTGAAGAAGTTACCAGCAGGCCGATTTGCGTGGCCATGCAAACTCTTCAAGCTATGCACAAAGCCGAATTAAGTCACAGACACTCGAAAACGTTACGAGCTGGCGGCCACGATCCATACGGTGGGAATACTCGTTCGTTACCTCGCTCTTTTCGATTAACATCGGTTGAACAGTGTCAGCAGCATTTTGCTCAGATCAATAATTCGGTGTATTACGATCTCCTCGCTGATAAGCTATATGTGACGAAATGTGTCGGCTTAG
This sequence comes from Polydesmus angustus, assembly GCA_034698085.1. Taxonomy (NCBI): domain Eukaryota; kingdom Metazoa; phylum Arthropoda; class Diplopoda; order Polydesmida; family Polydesmidae; genus Polydesmus; species Polydesmus angustus. The sequence goes on from JAQGAY010001961.1 coordinate 913, forward strand.
TTGGTCAATTGCCGTTTTTGTACGCTTGTCGGTGTTTTCTTCAGTATTTATATAAATCTATCGGTTCAAACGAACCTCCTCAGTTACATTTAGAAAGTTATATTAGACACATTCTGTACGAAGTGTCGATTCCACCACCTGGTTGCAGTGCCTCCTTTAGCTGCTTTGGGCATCAAATTATCTTTCAAAGACCTGGTACTGTATTATTTACCTTGTTTAGGAAACAATTTTTTTTCAAAATTTTAAACTAATTATTTTTTTTAGCTATTAGCGAGTTACCTATTTTTGAATATTCGTTAAGAGACGTTTTGTTGCTGTTAGGCTTAGAGAATTTGGTAAACGTATTTACATGCGTTCTCCTTGAAAATCAAATTTTATTGTATTCTCACGGTAGGTCTTTTTTATATTCAGTATACATTTTAAAGTTTTCTGATTACATGAATTATTTTTTTTAGATTACCACCGACTTATGTTAGTGGCGGAAAGCGTTTCTGTGTTATTATTTCCATTTATCTGGCAACATGTTTATGTGCCGATTCTTCCCGCGTCTCTCTTGCATTTTCTCGATGCTCCAGTGCCCTTCGTGATGGGTCTTCAATGGGATAGCATGTGCCGTACTTCACCACCAGTTACTGGAGAAGCTAACTTGTGTTACGTTGATATTGACAATGGTACGGTTGAATTGCCTGAAGATCTTCCAACATTTCCACATCGGTCGGAATTACTGCAGGAATTGTCAGAACAAGTAGCTTTAAGAGGCGTTTCGATTCAGCAGAAGGAAACAAGTATTCAACCGGAACGAATAGTCAGCTCCCATACCAAATATAGGTATTTTTTCTTGCATATAAGTATTTTTTAAGTGATAAGTTATTAGTAAATATTTTGGTTATTATTAGGAGGAAGAAAATGAGTTGGGGAGCTGGCGGATACGATAGTGATTCGGGTTCAGCGGATCATCGTCAGAAACCAAATAGCGAGTATTATAATCGTCAGGATATTTTGCAGCGCAGTAAAGCTATGCAAAGAGTAACTGAAATTGCTAGACGTACTGGTGCGCATTGCTAGTTTTTAATCAGATTTAAGGTGGAATACTTGAAATTTACAAATTTTGCAGGGGTAATGACTGAAAATGATGAACATAAACCGAATTTAAGATTGGAAGGAAATAATAATGTACAAACTCAGTTTTCCACGCGTTTGCCACCGAGCGATACGAAATCCCATAAGGAGGAACTACTTTTTAATAATTGCATTCGAGAAATTTTTCTGAACCGTTTTACTCATCTATTTTTATCTTACGAGTATTTTGTGATCCAACCTAATCAAGATATGGAACAGTGGTTAAGTTTTCGAGAAACGGTGCACAATTTTGACAAAGCTGCCTTCTTATCCGATCAGCCTGAACCGCATCTACCTTTTCTTTCGAGATTTATTGAAACTCAAATGTTCGTTTCTTTTATTGATAATAAAATTTTATCTCAGTGGGAATTACCTGATCCACATTTGGCGGTAATGTAATTTTTAATATATTAATATAAAAATTAAAACTTTGTTTCGATAATTACTAGATTTTTGATCGAAGAATGAAAGTTTTAAGGGAAACTTACGGTGAATCTCTAGTTCGGACGCCTTCTTATGAATGCTGTACTACAATTGTATCCACTGGTAAAATATTCTATTTTGAAATAATTACATGATAAAAAAAGCTGTGATTAAAACATGATATCTTTCTGAAATTGTTAGAAGAATTAATAGAAAAAAGATTTGATTCGTTGGAATTTATTGGATCGCCTCCCAAACCAGTTGACTTGCCTAATAATCCACGTATTATTCATAAATCAGGGTTTCTTCCTCATTTAGACGCAGCAGTTCTTAACAAGCAACCTCTTGCTAATCGGTTTAATATTATTTTGCTCGTATATGTGGGAATTGATTTAGCAAAAATTAACAATTTATTTTTTTTATTCAGTCATCAAAGACGAGGTCCTCAACAGGGCAAAAGAAAAGACCTGACCGAGGTAAAGAATTAAATAAAAGTACATGTACATTGTTATGTACAAGTAGATTATTATTGCTAAAAAGCAATACTTTAGCGTTGGAAATTGGTTGGTTTTGGGGCATGGCTGCTTGCTTTGCTCTGCTTTTATTTTCATTTGCATAAAATTAGGTGATGGATAGTAGGCCTACTGTTAATTTAGTGCTTTTATTTTTTCATATCTGCTTGTTGCAACTTTTTTGTTTTAGATCCTCAAGTCTGATCGATACGCGTTGCTTTGGAAAGTGAGTAAAATTGGTGACTTGTGTGGGTTAATTTTTTATTAATTTGTATTCACTGTACTTTATACTTTTTTCTGCATTTTAATTTTAAAATTATTTTTGTCAATTAATCTGCATTTTGCTTTTTAATACTTAACGTTCTTAAATTATTTGATCGCTTTTTTTATTGTAATTGTATAATATTAACTGCCAACTTAAATTGACTTTTTAGAAGTATTTACAAGAATCTCGGAATAAAAATTCTCGACAACCTGTTTTATCAGAAATGTCAGCAGCTGTGATTGCTCAAACCAACTGGAAATTTGTGGAAACTTTATTAAGGGAGTGTAAAAGTAAAGTAAGAATATTTTTTTATGTCTTGATTGGAATGCATTTTTTAAATTAAATATTTAATCATCTTACTATTTATTTTATAGACTAAACGAATGTTGGTGGAAAAAATGGGAGTGGAAGCGGTAGAGCTTGGCCATGGCGAATTATCTTTAAATGGTGTTGAAGAAAATACTTTAATCGCATCTCTTTGCGACCTTCTCGAAAGAGTTTGGAGCCACGGGCTTCAAACAAAAGAAGGAAAGTCCGCTTTGTGGTCTCATCTTCTTCGATATCAAAAAGCGGAAGAATCTAAAACGCTTCGCACAACAGAATCAAAATTATTAATGGTTCCAGGTTAGCAATTTTATCGCGTTTTATTTTTTTTTACTCGTGTTTGTTGCCTTGCACAGCTTTGTTTTTACTTGTTTTGATTCCTTTGTTACACGTATCGTCCTCCCCTTGTTTGTTCTTTTAGTTTGTTCAGTTCGCACTCCTGCAAGTATCCCTGATCTCTTGCTGTCGGTGAGAGCCGGTGCCTTGGGCACCGTTGCTGCTCACCTGGCAAATTTTGGTACGTTAATTTCCCAAAAAAAGAATTTGTTTTGATAATGATGATAATTTTATTTTTTTTATTGCATTGTATATTAGATCTTGCTTCAGCAGTGAATGAAATGGATGCTACATTTCGTCGGGGATTAGGAGAAGGAAATGAGTCTTCAAAATCGAAAAAAGAAGAAGGATCTTCTTATTCTAGTCTGAAACCACTACCAGTATCATTAACTTTTGATATGAGGTTAAATATTATAATATTTTAAATAGAGTTTATTAATAATTAATTGGGCGCTCTAAAAATTGTAGAAATGTTCAAGCAATGGACGATATTCGATCTGAAATTGGTTATGCGCGGGCGTGGATTCGAATTTCTTTAGAAAAAAAATTATTATCAAAACATTTAAAAGCCCTTTTAGCAGAAACTGAAACTCTCAGGTAAAAACAATTCAATACCTTGCTGCAATTTTAAAATCGATGTACTGTAAAATGAACAAAACTAATTTTTTTTTGCAGAGGTTTATACAAGCGATACGCTTTTTTAAGATGTGAAGATGAAAAAGAACAATTTCTTTATCATCTTCTTAGTCTTAACGCGGTTGATTATTACTGCTTTTCGAACACATTTACAAGTACAATTATTACCTATCGAACAATCATATTTCCTAGTCGTAAATCAGGCGCCGCCACTTCTGCCAATGTCTGGGTTTGTTTATCAGGATCCTTAGGAGAAACCGGAATTATACCCATTCCTAAAACTTTTGAATTAGTCTTCCGGCATCAGAATTTAGGAATTTTAACCACACTTCGTATAGGACACGATAATTCGGGTATAAGCCCTAAATGGATGGTGGAACACGTTATTGTGCGCAATGAAGTCACTAGCCACACTTATAAGTAAAATTAAACGAAATGAATAACAACATTTCACGGGTGCAATTTATTAATAAATTTAGATTTCCTTGCGGTCGTTGGCTTGGAAAAGGCATTGATGATGGCAGCACCGAGCGACTTTTAGTCGGAGAATTGATACCTCTTACAGCTGATAATGAAGGTGAATAATTATTATTATTTTTGATTTATTGTTTTTTAATGATTTCATTATTTTTTTCGAATCAGAATTGATGGAAACCTGTCGAACTCCACCCAGGTGTCGATCGCCAAACATTCCAAAAAAATTTCCTCGGGCTCGTATGTTGTTCAGTATTTTAAGTTTTGCAAAAAATCCATCTTGAAAGCGTTGTATTATAATTTTTAGGTTTAACAGCAGGTGAAATTCAGCAATTGCTGGCAGATGCGGTCAACAGTATAATCAAACATTATTATAAACCTGAAAAGGAGCGAGGAAGTTTAACTATTCTTTTATGCGGAGAAATGGGATTAGTTACATGCCTCGAAAGAGTATTTCTTTACGGTTTTAAGTCAACGCGTTTGTTTGGAAGGCATTTGTACTTATGGGATTTTTTTGGTGAGGACGCTTATTAATGTTAGATTTCACTTCAATTAATTTTTTAAAATTTTATATTTAGTAAAAGTGCAGTCATATTTTGAGAATGAATTTCTTTTCGACTCTAATAATTGTTCAACCGAATCTTCGAAAGATAAGCATCAAGTCGAAATCGTCCGCTCTTATTGTAAATTGGTATCGGAGGTGAATCAATCTTCTCACACGGTTGGAAAAGACGGGCGTTTTCAACTGTTTGTTTGTCTTGCCACACGGTTTGTTGCTAATATTTAATTTTGCAAATTTTTCTTATTAATCTTTTCTTTAAAAAAATTATGTAGAGATCATCTTCTACACCGAATACCTCTACATGTCGCTTCCACGCCAGTCACAACACAGATGTACGAAGAATATTCGTTTTTAAGAGATCCTACACTTATGACCTTCCTCATTAAAATTACGGAATCGCTTCAAGATTTTCCATTTCACCTAGAAGCCTCTTTAACCCAATCTATTTCACCTAGAGCCAAATAACAAGTATAATATAATTTTATTTTTTTTATTTTTTCATTAGTACCTGGCTATCACGCACATAAGAACTTTATTGATAGTACGCGATGCGATGTAACACGTTCACTGTAAATTTTTTTAATCAATGAAATCCAAAGAATTAGATTTTAATTATTTATTTCTGTTAAAATTGTTTAATTTTGTTGTGAACAAACTTTAACGTTGTTACATATTAGTAGATATAATTTTTTTTGTATACAAAAGGTAGCAAATTTTCAATAAAATATAATATGTTAAATTTCAACGTTTTAAATCGAAGACAATACGAAACTTAAGAACGTCGTATGATCGATAGCCTTCAAGTTGAAATGAGAGTTGCATTTTTAATTTTACTAACTCGGGTTGATGGAAAAAGCGGTTCAACTAAAATTTCGTTTACATTAGGGCCATATATTAATTCTTAATGTACCTGCTGATATAAATAATAAAAGTTAGATTCACAAATAATAATTGGAAACGGAAGACAGGTTTTTATTTTACAGAGTGCCACTAAATAAAACCAAACATGTTGAAATTCATTGTGTAATTATTTTTAAAATCGAAACTTCATTAATTGAATTTTGACATAAAAATTTACCCAGGTGCCTCTGGCCACCCACAGTAGGTTTATATTTTGTTATTTGTGACCAAGCGAGATTGGAACATACAACGTCTGGCATAAGTCGTAGAAGTTGGACAATTGTCCTATTTAAAGTTCCAAAAGAACCATTTAGCTTTTGAAAAAAGTAAGGCGTACATATAAAATCTATTTTAATATTACCCAATACTAGTTACCTTTAGCTACAACTCAACTTTTGAATGTTATAAATGCAGTAGGAGGAAATTTGCAATTGGATTCGTGTTTGGTGCCGTGGTTGAAAATATCTACTGTATTTCAAAAGTTTCTCTATTTTAATACTGTATAACCAAATACAGTAGGTTACTAGTTACCTATAGTTACAATTCAACTTTTGAATGAAGTAAATGCAGGTGGAAATTGGTATGTTTTTGCAATTGGGTTCGTGTTTGATGCCGTGGGTGAAAAGGTTTTAGTGAGTGCAACAAAAAGAATTTACGTTTTATTTGATTTGTCAAGGTATAAGCCACTGAGTGATGAATGATGCTCATCAAAAACAGATCATCAGTAATTCATGCAATAATCAAATATTCCATCATTGTTTTTCAGATTAATTTATATTAATGAAAATCTAGGCCTAATATTAATCGAATTTTATATAGAAATTATAAATAGATAATAATTCTATTAATTTTTGTTTCTTTTATTTCGTTGGTAATGGGATTGCCTAAGTAAAGTGCATTTGGTCTTTGAACACTGATAAGCTGAAACCTGGCAGTAAAATGTCTTTAATTTGGATTATCGTTGTTGCCTTTTTTCAAATAACATCATGCATTTGCGTGAATTTAAAAGAACTTGCCACACCGGCTCCTACAAATGCAACAACGACTCAAGAAATTATCGGTAAAAATATTTTTATAAATTAGTTAATTAGCGGTACCATATTTGACCAAATAGATTTTTCGTTTTTAAAGCCGTTATTTTAGAAATGTGCGAAGATGAGCGAAAAGATTTAGAAGAAGTAGAAGTGGAACTTCGAAGATCCTCTGTTAATTATTTTTATAAAATGGAATGCAAAAACTACATAGAGTTTGCCAATTTGCGTAAGTATTTTTAATTCTCATTTTATAATAATTCTAATAAATATACCGAGTTAATCATGTTCACGTATGAGGTACAATTGCTTTATTTTTGAAATTCAATTATTTTATTGTACAGTATTAATATTTAGTTACATAATTATTATTATTCTCTTTTTATTAGTTCCATTATTGAACAATTCATTCGTTACTCGACTAATTATGGTGGCTCGACGAGAATCGCTACGATTTGCAGAGTCGTCTCTCAAACGATTGTCTATCAAGGAGTGGACAGCTATTCCAATCAACAACGATCTAATGATCGCAGGTTTAGTACAATCGCAAGAGAAAGAAAAAAAGTGCAAAGATCGAGCAGGTGGAAAGCAGTTTTGGGGTCTTATGATGGCACTTTTACCCGATATAGTTGATAATTGGCAATGGCGAAATCTTTACTTATACGTGGATGAAGTATTTGGTATTAGAATCAAATCAAAATAATGACTTTAAATTATAGCGCTACCAATGATTATTTTTTCCTTGTAGGTTTAACTGAAGCGAAACAAGTGTACGAGACATTTCGCGATTACCAAAAAATAGCCAGTTTGAAAATTATAATGACGACTCATAAAACTCCTTATAACGAATTCTTGGCACACTTAGCCCATTGGGATCGAGGCGTTCACGAAGTCAAAGCTGTCATCATCGCGTGCGACCATCGTACGACGCAGAGTATTATTGAAGAAGCTGCTAAACTACGATTATTTAGTACCTATTTCCGTTGGCTCGTTTTTGAGAATGGCACAGCGGATACATTGAAAAATTTTAAAATGCATTATGACACCGATATAGTGCTCGCTAGGCACTATGATAAAAAAGTGGACAATTGATATTTCATTTTAGCTTTTTTTAAAAATAAAAAAAAATAAGATTTTGTTTTATTTTTAGACTATTAGGTCTTCATTCGCGTCCGCTGTGGAAGTTGCTAAATTAGAGCCAACACTACCTCCTACAACTCCAATTCCCGTCTCTACAAGAAAACCTTATGGTCACCAATCAAAGAATGTGGTAACTTTACAAAAGGTTGACGCGAGCGAATGTTACTCCGACTCCTACCTGGCTGACTCGCAATTATTATTAAATAAAAGCCGTACAGTAAGTAATAACATTGGTCTATGTATAAATCAGTTTTCTAAAATTTCCTTTCAATTCAGAGAATAATCGGGAGAGAGTATTTACCAACCGATTTTCATTTGGAATTTTTTCGTCTGAAAAAAAGATCTGGAACTGCTCTGCCATTTATGGAATCGATCGGAGAATGGAACGTTGCCAACGGCATATTCAATACTAAACCGCAAACGTTTGACTTTGACGGTTACAATTTGCAAGTTGTAGCTATACACGTAAATACTCACTTTTTGCAATTCATTTTTTAATTGGGGTGTGTTTTTAATTTAAATACTGCAATACAAACTATAATTATTATAGTGTCCACCATATGTTTTTGTGCAACGATCACTTGATGGGCGCCACACATTTTCCGGTTATCTCGTTGATGTTTTACAAGCATTAAGTCTGCTCATGAATTTCAAGTGATAAGCGTCTTAAAGATTAGTTCAATAATATTATAAATAATTATTAAATAAATTATAGATATAACATCACGGTGCCTTTTGATCACACATACGGCCGTTGCGAAGATTCTCTGTGTAGCGGTATCATCGGCATGTTGGTCCGAAAGGTTCGACTCATTTAACAAAATAATATTTTAAGTAAAAAATATATTTCATTATTTAAAAAAAAAAACAATTAGGAAGCGGAATTAGCGTTGGCTAATTTAACACCAACTGGAAATCGGGTTAAATTAATGGATTTTTCTACAGTTGCCGTGGATAACGCGGGATTAGGAATACTTTTGCGAAGACCATCGAAATCAGACACTAACGCCATCAAAGCTTACATAATGCCATTTTCAATGGAAGTTTCGATTTGCGTAGCTTTCGCCATTCCATTATGTGGAATAATGTTACACGTTGCATTGCGTTCCAGCGCATTCCTTCAACGCGGAACCGATTTAGATGAATGCCATCACGACGAGCCAAAATTAGCTAAAGACAATCGTAGTCTCGGACGTTGTTTATTTATGGCCATGCAATCGTTCGGACAACAAGGTATACTCTAGAATTATTTCAATAGTTTTAAGTTAAACGCGAAATTGTTATCTTAGGCATTGACATAATTCCCACTTCAATTTCTGGTCGAGCCGTTTTTGGAGTCATGTGGATATTCAGCTTGTTTATTATGAGCTCGTACACCGCAAATTTAATTTCTTATTTCACATCTTCGATTATTACGTGGCCTTTTAGATCTTTGGAAGAAGTTTACGCTAGTCGTTATTATCAATTGGGATTTATAAAAGGAACCACTTATCTGGACGATATTCAAGGCGATAACAAAACGATATTAACGAAAATTTGGAACCGAATGGAAAAGCAAAGATTCACGACGTTAGTTGACGATTTGGAAGAGGGTGTGGAAAGAGTGCGATCGGAAAGTTTTATCCTCATTCACGAAGCTCGAGTCCTCGAGTATGTGGCCGCGAGGGACTGCGAGTTCGCGACCATCGCCGAACGCTATCTGTCTGCTCCCATGACTTTGGCTTTTCAGAAACAATCGCAATTTCAAAGACCCATTTCGCAGATGTAAGACTTTTCAATTTTTTAAAAATGTTTTTAATGCCGGTAATAATTTTGAATTTTTTTTTATTTCGATGTTTTTATTAAGGCTTTTGACCATTTCCGAAAGCGGTCTTTTATCACGTTTGAGAAATCGATGGTGGCCGCCGACCTTTGATTGCACAATAGCGTCTCAATCGTTTTCGAGTATTTCGCTGTGGGGCGTATTAAGTGTGTACGGAGTTTTAATGGGCGGATTAGTATTAGGCATATTGATTTTGGTGATTGAAAAAATCGTCGCCGCGCAGAAGCTCAAAGCTAGGCTATTGGCTATTTCCAAGATTTCCGAGGTACAGGTTCCAAAGTTAAATATATCTATAGGTGAGAAGATTAGTCAAGCGCTTCACTTTATTAACCCAAACCAACTGTCACCTTCCGATGACAAAGATCGACCATCAACGTCCTCGTAAAGTATACTTTTTTTTAATACTAAACATGCACATAAATATAAGTAAACATATTATTACTTCACGGAAGTTAATGGTCTATTAAGTCGCAAACATACGGTGGAAATACGGAGTATAATATTATAATGCTGATGCACTTACGGTTACGAGGTAAATTCAATGTAAATGCAATGCATGGACCCCTTTATGTTGTTTTATTTTCGCGATTTTTCTTAATTTTGCCAATGTTCAATTTTGGTTTTTGCAATACCTGGTTTATGTAAAAAAAAAAATAACCTCTTCTTGACCAAAAAAGTGTGATTTTGAGTTTTTTGTTAAAGCCAAAATCAGACTTCTAAGTCAAGAAAGCGTTGATAATCATTATTATTGTTGCGAAAATAAGCAAGTTAACGAAAAAGAACAATAAATTTGAATTCTAAGAATCATTTAATTAAAATTAAATTGTGTGAATTTTATGGTACTCGAAATTTGATTCGCCGATCTTTGGAATCTTCGATTTCCTAACATCATTTGCGACCCTACATTTATGAAATGTTCGTGGGGGGAGAAAAGCCCACTACCGTAGGAATCGAAGTGCCGCGCAAACAGCAAGAAGAATTTTCCTCATTTGGACGAGACTTGGATGAGCGATTCTCGATTGTCCTCGCGCTTTCAACAATTGCTGAGGGAGATGTTGGGCATGGATCCGGAACAACGCGTGTGTTTAAATCACGATTATTCTTCGTTAAGTAATAATATTGGAATCCTCCTTCATCAGTCATTTCCGGTCAGTGTTTGTGCCCGGTCGCCTACGTGCCAGGTCCTTCCCGCGAGTCCATCGCTATATTATACGAGTACCATCGCTCCGAGAAGATGCTGCACAACTTCCGCTTGTTATTAAAAACTTTTTTTTTAGCAAAACTAAAAGCTTCAAAAGTAAAAAATTATATTTTTTCTCGTTAGTTAAAAAACTGTCAACAAAAAATTTAAAATCTAAAAAATATTTTTCTTAGCGCTATTACGTATACAGTATTTTTTTTATTTTACTTTTCTGGACGGTTCTCATGGGAGCAGTTGGTCGACGAAAGTGTCGTCATCGATAAATCCTACAACCGTTTCACCCCTAATCGAACTATTTTATTTAGTGCGCGGCGTGACATTTTTTTTACCACGTGCGAATCACGTGACATCCTACAGCAAGGTAATTTTAATTATGGACCTACATGACTATTCACTTTGCCTTGACCCTTGAGGAGAGTACATGGGTACTCTGGTTCACTACCGAACCTTCTGGCCGAACCTAATTCCTTCGCCGATACGACA
>JAQGAY010001962.1:0-12133 GCA_034698085.1 Polydesmus angustus
ACAAGCTGAAGGAGCTAGGGTGGGTGCGTTCGCATTATGACGCATTACCATTATTTTGTCAAAAAAAAAAAAAAAAATTTTACTTACATTTTTATCGAATTTTACGGAAAACCTATATTACAGATTGAGTTCTATTCTAATAATTATTATTAGGTTCGAATTTTCAAAAATATTTTGAAATTTTTTTTTTTGGTCCTTAATTTTGGTATGCGGACTATTCGGCACCGGACCACTATTCCACAGATTTATAGAAAAAATTGCTTCTTTGCATTTTCGCATCAAAATGGGATAATTTTAATGAAGGAAAAAAAATAATTATCAAATAAAACCATAAAAATACTTAAGAAATATACGACACGAAAAAAATAACAAATTAAAAGGAATAAATACAAATTTTGTTATATCTTAAGAAAGTAGGATGTTCGCAAAAGGACGTAAGTTTTGAAAAATAAATAAATTAAGTCAAATGTTAACGAAAATCCATTAATTTTTTTTTCTATACAGTCAACAAGATCTTCGATGTCATATAAAAATATTAGTGGATTTTCATGAACATTTTATTGATTTATTCACTGTTTAAAACTTACGCTCATTCGTAAACATGCTATAATTGTGGACCAGTGGTCCGGAGCCGAAATGTCCTAGAACTTTAATTTTGTTGTGTTTTGAAAAGTGGATGAAGGAGGGGCCTAATTTTGAGGGGTAGAGGTTAGGAAGAGTAAATATCCCGTGGGACTAAAGAAGGACCAGCACTTTGAGAGAAAGGGGCACTGGTGGGAAAGTGAAAAAAAAAAATAATAAATTCCGTTTTGTACAATAGGGGAACACAAGTATTTTAATAACGGTTGTTGTCGCCGAATGGACTTTCGAGCTATACTTAACGTAAAAGTGGGAAGAAAATAACGTCGAGGACCCTATTGGGATGGTTTAGCGGTGAATAAGAAGCCGGATACTTTCTCGCATACGGTAAGATTAAATTTGAACGCATTCACGCGATAGTAAATAATGCTGTGAGTCTGTGAGGGGAATAGTAGGGATTCGAGGGCGTCAAAAGCGTGAATCCACCGGCCGTTAAAAAGAGTGAAGGAGCGCCAGATTAATGCTTGGCCCCGGGCCGTTACTCACCCATGCGACGGTAATAAATCTCCAAACAAAATTCGCGAAATCTATTACGTCAGTGCTTATATTATAATATTGAATCGGTTATTTTGAAAAAAAAGAACATTTCCCAAAAAATATTTTAAAAATAGACTTTTTCTTATCAAAGCAATATACACCGTGTCTGTAAAACTCAAATAAATTAGTATTAAATCTTTTTAATAATCAAAATAATTATATTAATGAAACCTGGATAAACTTCACTTTAAAGACTTTTTTAACATTTAATTATTGTTTTATTCTGTGCTTAAAATAATTTCCTCTTCCGGGCACAAAACAAGCAGCAATCGCATCATGCTCATCCACTATGTTTGTAAACTTTGTATCATACGTTGGCGCTTTTCTTTAATATCCCAGACTTAAATTAGGTAGAATATGGGGTGTAATGCAAGAAAAGGTTTACAGCTTCACAAGATAAAATAACCAAACATGGATGCAGGCTTGCATGGAAGTGCAGGTATACAGCCGATTTCAGAGCGGCGCAAAGGAAGTGGCGAATTCGTTTTGTTGTGACCGGAAGAGGATATTTTAAACACAGTAATCGAACAATTAAATGTTTAAAAATACATGTAGTATATTGTGATTATTAAAATGATTTAATACTAATATAATACTGTAGTTGAGTTCGTTTTTTTACAGGCACCGTTTAATTTGTAAAATTTTAATCATTTTTATGTTCTTAATGAGGAAATAAAAGTATTATTTTTCCGCATTAGATTCTAAATCAAATATTTTGGTATATTTGTCTACTGTAGTTTACCCCAGAAAATTTTTTTTTTTAAAAACTAGTGTACGTATTTACCATTAAAAAACTATTATTTTGTAATTTTTAATAAGTAATTTTTTTTTTTGTAGATGAATTATTAGTTTTGAAAAGTGCGATTGATTGTGGCTAAAACTTTACAATGTTAAAAATCATTTAAATTACTCTGTGTTTAAATAGTTTTAATTAAAATAGTTTTGAGAATTTGCGCAAGTTGCGTTTTTGCAATAGATATCTTGCAGTCGGGCAGTTATTTTTAAAAGGGAACAACAACTGCAAATATCATTGATGTTGTTGATAAAATATATAAAACCGATCAGCATATTATATGAATCTAGTTTACGCTGTTTACCCCTGAAAAAAGAAATAGATCTAAATCCAAACAATATTTTAGTGGCGAAATTTCTTTTTTTTTTTTTTCAATTCTTTAAAAAATTGATTTTTTGTGGATGTTTCCTTTTCAAAATAACCGAGTCTATTCCGTTCCGCGATTCAACCTTCGTCCCGAAATTTATCAATTTTAAGGAAAAAGTTATCGTTTTATGAATTTTAACTCAATTAATTTACAAAAACTTTAAAAAAAAAATCGCATTTTGCATGGTCCATTTGATTATTTCCCCCGTTATGTCGACGCAGAATGGTATTTTTTGCCGATTTATTTTTCCTGAAACAAAGTGACCCTGATACATTTATTTGAAATGCATGTTGTGTAGTTGGCAAGTGCTAATAATATGGGCGAAAGAAAGGGCAGATGTAAACAGAGGATGGTGGGAAGGGGGGGGGACTGCCTGGGCTACAAGTTCAATTAATGCTTAGACTATGTAACACGTACGTAAGCGAAAGTTGGCCGCTTCGGAATGTGTGGAATGCGAGTTATGTTAATATTTGAGGGTGAAGCGCACCAATCGACCGCGAGGCCACTGATCTTTGCTCGTTCAGACACCGTCTTTCATAACTGTCGCTTTACTTAAACTGAGTTTCATTTCGCGCACGCAAATTCCTCGTTTTTTTAAATTTTATTTATTTCTTCCTCTTTATTTTTTCTCTCTCATAAATAAAATGGAACACCATTTTTAAACTAGGAAATACGCAAATTAATTTTATTTAATTTTATACTCGATATTGTAATGTATGTGGAATCGTTTTTGTTCTTTTTTAAGAATTTTTTTTATTTAACGAGCTCTAAAGTTTAAAGCAGTGTTAGTTTATGGACAATTTACTCTTATTTGTAGTTTTTTAGTTAAGCTTATTGATACCGGTATCTAATTGATGAAGCGGGTGGTCATTTTATGACGTTTGCTCCGATGATTTGTAATGGTAAATACCGAAACAACGGTTTTGTTGTGGGACGTTTTAATATTTTTTCCACCCGTTAAGAACATACAAAAATAATTTTTCTGTTGATCGAATTTTTAATAAATTACTCATTGGAACTCCAATATTCGCCATTAATACGTTCCAGAGAAAATGGCGAAAATAGAAAGTAACGAATATTGAATACATTCAACAATAACCTATAATAACATTATAAGCTGTTTAATCCGTTCCAAACCCTGAATTTTGCATACTCCTGCCTTTAAAAAAACAAATTAACACAGAAATCATTGCAAATGCAGTTCATTTACTTATAATTATTAATGACATAATTCTTAATCACTTGATATTGCTATAATATTGCCATAGATTTACTTGTCTTGATGTTTTAATGACTTATCAGCATTTTCAAACGACTCATTACCACTCGTTTTTTTAATGAATTTATCCATTATGTTGTTTTTGTTTTTTTTTTTTTATTATTTTTAAAATTCATACTAATAATGACAATCAGCTGACTGCAAGTGGCATCAAATGGGTGACGAATATCGAACAAGAAAAAAACCATGGCGAATATTGGAGTTCTACTGTACCTATAAATGACTGATTTTATGCGTAGATTATTTTTAAATGTTAAAAATAGATATTTTAATTCTGCAATTTCAACGGTTTTGGCATTACATTTTAATGAGATTCTATGGCTTTATAATTTATTTACTGGGTTTTTTTTTTCTACCTTCCAATTATCTTTTTAGGAAATACCGCTACTTTACTTTATTTATATTTTATTTTCAATTATCATGTACCAACACTGACAGACACCAAATTAGAAAGGGGAAAAAAATGAATTTTGTTTGTGTGTTTTACTGGTTGTTGTTTTTTTTTTTCTCTTTCTGCCCATCACGTTAACGTGCGCAATTAATGAGTAACGATCGATTTGATATGATTTGATGCATTAGGAATGTATTTGTCATTCTTTAGAAATCCCCCTCGAACCAATGAAAAAGCGAAATACATGTAATATTAAAAAAAAAATTAAGGAAATGTATTTTTTTCCCCGGCATGTGAAAAACAAATCAAGCACAGAAACCTTGCCAAAATCCGATTACTGACTAAGATGCTATCCTTGTGGGTTTAATGAATAGTCGAGGTAAACTTTATTTCTAACTTGAACACCGTAATTGATAACCGTCGACGTGATTTTCACCCTTTGACGTATCGGGGAAAGTCCCACCACCACCACGGACCGATGCGGATCACCAGCCGGAAGATATCCGTGGGTCAGTGTTGGGTATCCGCTCGCTGTGGCTGCTACGCTGGAGCTATATATGTGGATGGAGGAAGAATGGTAGTGGGACCCGGACCACACAAGTGTTTCGAACTTTGATATTAATACTTTAAATAAGTGAGAGCGAGAAATTATATAGGAGCAAGCATATATGCAGCGGGCGAAAAAGTGTCGTGACGTGCGAATTTCGACAGCGTGGGAAAGTGCAGTTTGACCAACCTCGTTTCAAAAAAATCTGTGTTATGTATGTGTTTTATGTATACAAACAGGTAAAACTACTTTTTTTTACCACTTTTGTACACAAGTACATCGTAGAGATAGAACTGTGTGTGTGTAATCGGGAAAATACGATAAAGCATTAGCTTTTCACCCAAAGCGTGTGACGTTTGAGTAATATAAATGACTAATTTAGTAGAGTGGGACTCTTTTTGTTCTTTCACTTTATCATCATTGAAGCAACAATGAGGGCGCTTACACATACCACTACTTAATTACTTTCAACATTTTCTCTCTCTCAATCATCTATATTAACATAAATTTCTTCTTACGGAAATACAATTTAGAGATGCTACTAGTAAAAAGTTTTTAAACAATTTTTTTTAAAAAATACATGTAATATCTATTTTTTTTTTAAATTAGAGTTTGAGGAAAAGTAAACCACTGACTGGAATCATAGTGTACATCTGGTCTCATCTTCAAAAAATGTTTACCGTTGAAATGTTTATATTCGTGAATCGTATTTTATTTCAATGGGAACTTAATGCTTGGTTTACACTGGTCGAGTAGAGTGGCGAGTTAGAAAACGCTACGAGGGCCGTGAAGGGAGATTCTTCTTTCCTTCTATGCTTGGTTTAGCGGTCATCAGGCGCCACCATTTGGGCGCCAAACTGCTTAAAAATTTCTTATTATTTTGTACAAAAAAGCGGCTAAATTTGGTCATTCTTCCGAAAAACATTTTGCGCCTCGACATTTACATCGCTACCTTTAGAGGATAGGGGCGCTTTTTTTTAAAGAAATGTCGGCTGTTTTGTTTTTGTAAGGATGATTTTGCACATGCTCAGTGCAAAAGATTGAGAATTATTTGAGTACTAAGCGGGAAAAAGACGAGTTAATGTTTACCGCAAAAATTGCCAATAAATCTGGAAATAGCAGACGACAGGGTTACTCGACCAGCTACTCTCCTTTTCACTTAATCAATCACTCGCTCGTTAAAATACTCGACTCGCCGCTCGCTCCAAAGATTATGCCAATATTTTATCTGATATTTCAGCCTCAAAATATTAAGAGTTGTTCATTCATATAACGAACTTTTATTCTAAGATTTAATGATTATTATTAAATAAACCTATTGATTTATCAATATTGTTTGTAATTACTGTATTAGAGAATCGTATTCTTTCATTTTTTGAGCGTTAATTATTTTTACCTTGAAATCTTATTTTAAACACTTTTTTTATTCTCCCAAAATACAGTATGTGTAACGTAGGATGAGTGGGGCGCCTGTAACCTAATGGGTTTTTCGTGTTGAATTAAAAGCGCTGCAACTGGTTAAATGATCCGATCAAATGTGAGATGTTTAAAAACAAATTATTGATATTAATCTTGATACGACGATCAATTTCACTTATCAATTTGTTTATGATTTGGTTGATTTTTGAATCATACGGTTCAGGGCTTGTCAAACCATCGACGCCACTCGCGATTAATTACTGCATTTCTAACGCTTAGTAATACTGTATCTAATTAAGTCTCCTTTTTTTTAAAAATATGAATTTCAATTTATTTTGAGTCAAGTTTAAGATCAGCTTACATTCGACAGCAATAATAATTTGTATATTATAGACTTTTATTAGTCTTTTTTTTTTTGTCTCGCCGTTCATCAAGATTAAAAAATTAATGCGTTCAATTGCAAATTTAAAATTGTCTTCATTTATGACAGCTTTTTATTAATGTTATCATCAGTAGACCTACATTTTTATTTAAATCTGTATTATTTTGCAAAAAAATTTGTCGCAATGATAATTATTGAGAACTACTCGTATACATACACCGTGTCCACAAAAAGCGTGCACCCAACTACATTTCTACGAAATCCTTTTAATAATCTCAATATTTCACTGCCACATGAAAAAAATGTTATTTTAAGTACTTTTTTTTAACATTTACTTGCTATATTCTGTGTTTAAAAATACAGTAATATTCTTTTCCAAAATTCTGGCCTTTCAAGGCTTTAAAAGTAGAAGCCTAGAAGGGTTAAGAATAAACTGCTTGCGCTATTGTGCATAAGACGTTATTTTACATCTAGGACGTCATTTTCAAATAAAAGAAATGCGTCTTACCCGCTGTCCCTATGCACCTGAGTTAGATGGGTCAGGATGGGACAGCAAAAATCAAATATATCATATCTACTCTGTACCAATGTACTGACACGAGTTTGGTCTCAAGTCTGTTTCATACGTTAACGCACTTAATTCAAATTTCAATATCAAGTTTTAGAGTAGTTCAATATCTATAGAATTTCATCACACCTGCAACTTTATTATCATGTGTAACTGCTTAAAAAATATATTTTTGTTTTAATGCAGTTTCATACGGAGCTACCGTAGTTCCAGAATACAAAATTATTAAAAAATTGGTTAAACTTTAAGGCGGAGTTCTCTCGTGAAAGCAAATGTAGTGCCATCTATGATACGGGAAAAAGCGGACAAAAATAAATAAATAATAATGAAAAAGCTTTGATTCTAAGGCGCCCTCGATTCTAAGCCGCATACATATCTTAGATATGTTAAAAGAGTGTAAAATTGCGGACAGAAAACGCAGAACGAAACGGTTTTTCTTATCAATATACGATATCAAAGTTTTTATGTTTATTTTATTATAATTTTCTTAATTGGACGGTGTTCTGTACAAAGCTACCAAGTTGTAGGCCTACAATCAGTTAATGTGGCCCGCGGTACTAAATAATTTGGCAGGGCTGAACTAAGGCATTCTATTGAGTTTATAGCTTTCTTTTGAACTTTTTTTTGAACATTTATAGCCTATTTAGGAAAATTTTAAAAGGACAATAGAGCTTTGTGGAGTATACTGTCCAAAAATTAATGCAACGGCAAAATAACCCGTGAAAGTCTGTCTGGTTAAGTCTTAACACACAAAATACACGCATTAGTAAAAATACGTGCGGTTAGCTATACAGTGGAACTCCAATATTCGTCATTTATTCGTTCTAGAGAAATGGACGAATAACAAAAATGACTTATATCAAACACATTTTTCCCATAGGAATGGTTTAATCCGTTCCCAGCCCTGAATTTTGCATGTATACTACCTTTGAGAAAAAACAAAATAACCCAGAAATCTTTGCAAAAATATTGTAATTGCTTAGGAATAAGATATTAATTACTTAATATTGCTTTAGCTTTACCCCAGATTTTCTTGTGTTGATGTTTGTGATAATTTATCAGCATTTTCAGACCACTCATTAGCACTCGTTTTTTAAAAAAATTTCAAACTTTAGTTTTTTTGCTATGATTTTTAAAATTCACACTAAAAATGACGATCAGCTGACTGAAAGTGTCGTCTGCGACGAATATTAAACAAGAAAAAACATGACGAATTTCGAAAATGACGGATATTGGTGGGGGCGAATATTGGAATTCCACTTGTATTTTAAATCGCAATAAAAGCATAACCGGAAACGAACGCAATTCCATGACTGCAGCTGATTCTTTTTCCTCAACAGAAAGTGAGAGAATTTGTAATTTGTTAAACAAGCGGGTAAATTATTCGAATCCACATAAATTAATGAAAATCTTTTTGCAGCAAAATGTTGGATGACATCATAATGCGAGTGAAGTACAGTAGGGTTAGCGCGCATCGTGACGTGCAGTTGAGTGCGAGCGTATGAAGTTGATGATGATGTTAATTCGTGGGAACCGGAAATTGTAATAAAATGGAAGCATAGATAAAGTATTTTGAAACGTCGATTAAGACAGCGACTGGTCGATTATTTTCTATTCACGATCAAATACAGTAAAACCCGTTTACAGTGCGCCCGCTTATGGTGCGATTTTTGCCCGGTTCCTTGGACAACGTCATTGAAGCATGCGTTAAAAAACGGCTTATAGTGCGAACCCGCGTATAGTGCGACTATATTTGGGTCCCCAGAGACTAAAAGCCTGTATAATAAGCCCGCATATAGTGCGCTCCACTTAAATAATTTTTTTTTTTTTAAATTTATTTTAAATATATGAATTTTAAAAATTGTTGGGCAGTTTTTATGCATGTAAAGAAAAGCCAAAAAAAAAAAATTAGATAAATTTTTTTTTTTTTGAGTAAATGTTTCGTTTCACTCAGAAAATATTTTAGTTACAATTTTTAGCATTTCCCGGATATTGTGCGAAATCGCTTTTAGTGCGAATTTTTTTTCGGTTCCTTGAATCGCACTATAATCGGGTTTTACTGTATTTTTAATACATGGCAGACTGAGGCAGCGTTTGCGGTGCATTACGGCTACGTGCAGGCGAACGTTCATTGACACACACGAGGGAGAAGCCTGCCTGCGTTGAGTCGATGCATGTACTGTATTAATAGTATTATTATGACATTATCATCATTAATATGTGTGAGGTAACTTAGAGTGGATTACTGATTCTAATTTTGTTAGTTCAGCTGCAGGGTGCAGCGCAGCTGTTGTTAAGTCAATGACGTTGATAATGGCGATGATGCGGGAGACGAACAGTATGAATTTTATTGCAGCGCATTTATAGAATTCGAATTTTGATCGACTAAACCAGCACCCCCCTCTCCCGTACATGTACTTTAACGCCTGGATGCTCGCAATAAGTTTGCTAACATTGCTGGCTGTAATCTATGCCTGAATGGGAGGGAGTTTTATTGAACTTAAAAGAAAAACTATATTTAGAGCAGGTTGTAAAATTATTTTAAAATTTAAAGAGCAGAATAATGTTATGACATTTTTTTTAATTGTTATAAAATAATTTTTTAATTTATTATTATAAATTGGAAAATCTCGAGTCAACTGATTACATGAAGAATAGACAATTATTATAATAATTATTGGAGTTGCTTTTTTTTTTAATTTTAACAATTCAAAATTTGGAAATTCAAATTAAAATGACAGAATACGGGAAATTAAAGATAAATTTGTGAAAAATTTAGCGTTTTTCTATTACTGTATTGTTTTTATTAGCTTAACTATCTAATTCATTTCTAGTTTTAGCATTGTATTCGTTTAAGTATTATTCTAGAAAATGCATAGATAATAATACATGTAATTATAAAAGTGAGGTTTTCAGTTTAGTTTTTTTTTTCTTCGAATTTTAATGATTTTTATGTAATACCGTATTTAATCGCCCATACGACGTCTCTCCTATTTGAAGTTTAAAAAAAAAAAACTTTTTTTTTAAAAAAACAATTAAATTTTACAATTATGTATTTATAAATGTTTTTATTCACCATTTTTATTTTATTTTGGAATTTGATTAAGGTGTATTTTTTTTTTTTTTTTTATATAATAAATCATTCTCAGAAATCTTAAAACAGCGAAAAAGGGCGTCTTATAAGCGAGTAAATACGGTGAAAAGTTAAAAACGCGAAATCCACCTTTAATGCTCATAGTTAATCAAAGTTTCTAAATAGAAATAATTAAATTATTGCACATTGTGATTGATTTTAAATTCTAAACTGCAATTTTTTGACAAAAAAATTACGTGTAAAGTTTTAAAGCGCACATTTTAAAAAACACATTTAATTAATTGAGTGAATTTTACAAAAAAAACACATAGACCTACACTGCAATTCGTAATAGAAAAGTGTCATTATAAAACTACACTATTGCGGTTAAAATTATTTCTAGTGACGTTTACTTTTATAATTTATTTAAAGTCAGTGACGCACTGTTTAAATTGTCTTCGATGCGTTTATCCGAATTCTTGGATTTCCGAATCATCTTTAGAGGCTTAAAACGGATAATCGCAGTTCTTTCGCGCTTAAGAATACACGAATAATAATTACAAGTTGAAAAGTTAAATTTAGGTTTAATTTTTTTTTTTACAAAAAAAGAAAAAAAGAAAAGTGGAATTTGTTGCTTTGAATTATTATCGGTGCTGAAAATTGAAGGCTTCCTTCGTTTTTTTTTATCAAGCAATTTATTTCAAATAGAAATAAATTATTTTAACCAGATGTGTAATAAGTTGTAAGAATTTTGAAGTGTGAGATACACACCTACAAAACAGGAATTTATTTCTAAACAAAGAGAAGATTAATTCATTCACAACGTGTGTATATTTATAATGGTGACTAATGGCAACCTAACCCATTTTCGGGAAATATAACAAAAGTGTAATAGCAATATAATAATAAACCAAAAATAAAAATTCCAAACAATTTTTTATTATTATTATTCTTTTTTTTTTTTTTTTTTTTGTATTGTATCAAAATAGAAATAATAATAACAATAATAATAAAAAATGCTCGCGGATCTAAAAATAAAGCGATTGGAGCATAAATTGGATAACATTCATGACGTAATTTCGGTATTTTGGGCAAACGGAAGCAAGTTTTTTTTATTACCGGTATTATTATTTCTTTTTTTTTTTTAAATTTTTTTTTTTTTGGACACTGGATATACGTGAAATGAACAGAAGTGTTGAAGAAGTCTATATATCCACCGCTTTTTCACATCTTTTCTAACATGATTGAATTGAATTCGGAGGAGTTGAAAAGTTGAACACAAGACGCTACCCACCCTTCCTCTTTTTCTATTAAATAACAAGTTCACCTATCGGAATGTTTGTGGAAAAAATATTTTTTTCTCCCATGCTTATCAGGCGGGCGGCGGTGGCTGCGGTGATGCTGCTGCTGCATGGCGGCGGCAACGGCTCGTAGCGCCGCGCACAGGCTCGTATTTGTTTCAATTAAACCTAGGTAAGGAGTAGGTAGATGGTAGGGGGGAACGTTGCACTTCGCAGTCATCCTAGAGTAAGTGGGAAAGCAAAACTAGAAATTCAACATCGGTTATGGTATTTGAAAAATGTGTTGAGGAATGTGTATCTCGTTGCCCAGAAGGAGATTCTAATCGACCACACCTTGTAAACTTTTTCTTTTTAACCCCTCTTTCATGTTTCCTCCGCACTCAACTTTTCATCCCGCATTAGCATACGTCAGATGGACCATTTTTCAATTTGATTTTCTCAACATTTTGACCTTTTATTTGAATAACTAATTATTATTATTGTCATCGAGGTGCACTTGTATTTCGTCGTTATCCAGCGTGATCTACTTTTATTCCAGTTTCGTTTTACGCTCATTTTAACTAAATCTTGTAACTAGAGTAAAGTATGGTGTTTCTAACAAAAAGAGAATTATTAAATACATGTACACCCGGTACTGTTTTTACACAGGGGATACGTTCCTGAAAAACACGTGTAAAAAAAATTCGTGTAAAAAAAGTAATGGGGGAATTTCGTGATATTATATAAGGGCTACCGAAAAATACATACAGTGTTATCAAATTATAATTAATACATAAATAAAGGCAAGAAAAATTTGAAAAATTCTCAAAATAAGCAAAAAATATTTTTGAAATTGGT
>JAQGAY010001963.1:0-12126 GCA_034698085.1 Polydesmus angustus
CAATTACCTTTGACGCTTATGCATTCTTTGGTTGTAAATGGAACACCTAAAAAAGGCAATTGCTGTTCAAGTTCTTCGACAGATTTCGTACCACTCTCGATCAAACAATCAGCTTTTTGAGCTTCTAAGATGGCATCTGCAAATCTTTCATCCACAACAGCGTTAATTATTATATTAACTTCATGTATCCGATCGATGTACGCTTTTATCACATCCTCGCTTCGTACCTACAAATAGAAAACCGAAACATTTAAATTATCTTCAAAAACGATAAAATCCAGCTTCGAGGTCAAACCTGCTTTGTTCGAATTCTAAGAGCCAGTCTTGAAGCATTTTCAAGCAATAGTGGATTTTTGATGGCCGGAAGTGGATGGTGTTTCCCATTATACACAAATCCAAAAATGTAATCGGAGAGATAATCATAAATTATCCGAAAAATCCAATAGATTTTCCCTAAGAAAATATAAATCGAGTGAGCCATGGCAAAGCTTCTTATGAACTGATTCAACTGAAACTTTAGCTTTTATTAGATTTTTATTCAAACGTGAATGGTTCGTGTACTTTGAATTATATGGTAGTTTAATGACCTTTGATATTAATAATTATTATTGACAATTGAAGCGGTGATGATAGTATTTCAATCTAAAATTGCAACTTCGAGACCTTGAAACCTTGAATCAATTTGTCCGATAATACGAATATAAAAGCAGTAAAATGAACCAATCAGAAAATAACAAAAGATTACTTCGGCCTCCATCTCGATCATTTACTGGTAGCACTGGTACAGGGTGGTTTATTTGCATGGCAAGTCATTTTCATGTACTGTATACCACTTTACGTGTGCCTAATTTAAATTACTATTGTCTTCAATTGCCTCTGTATTGCGAATGGGAGGAGCTAAACCCATAACTCAAGCCCTAAGGTAATTTGACTTAGCCCCTCCAATTACCATAATATGTGAATTGAGTAATTACGCTCGTATTAATATCGTTATTAACGCAAAATTTTAAAAAATTTTGCTTGTGATAGTGAGAATGAATTCAAATTGATTAAACACCCGATGCGCTAATTAACGATTTTTAATATCGTAACAGGAAATAATTTTTGGCAAACTGGTTCAAAGTCAATGCAAATAAATTTTGCTATACACTCTTCTGATCTGGTTCTTGGCCATCTTCAAACAAAATTATTATAATTATTGTACAGTGGTCGGCGACCTTCAACTTTCAGTATTTTCTGTTTTATTTTTAAAAAAATGTAATACTGTAGTTCTAAAAATGAGATAACGCCAAAATAGTGATTTTTAATCCTAGTTTAAAGATAAACCTTAAGGTGAAACATTGACATGTTTTTTAAGCGTTTAACTTGGCATAAAAATCAAAATGTGAGGAAATATTCAAAAAAATATCGTTTTATAAGAAAAATACTTTTCAAAAATAAATAATCGTACGCAACATTCATTAAAAACGGTCTTGTTTTAAGCTTAAATTTGTCGGTTCATTTAAGCCACTTATACAAATCTTGTTTTTTTTTTTAAAAAAATTATCATTTCCTCCAACTTACTATTGACCCATCGAGTGATAAAAGTAGAACCTCGATCTACCATTTTCCCATATCAATCGCTTTTCGTTAAATAAAATGTTCATTACCTTTTAAGTTTTTCTTTTAAAATAGGTTTAAAAAAGACTATTTAAACATTTCCAATAAAAAATAATTTTTAACTAACTCTTTTAGTATTATTATTAAAAAAACGTTTAATTCAAAAAACGGCAAATCGAGATTCAGCTGTATTTGCTAACAACCAGGCAAACAAATTAAACAATAATTATTAATAAAAAATAGAAAATCTTCATCATTATTAAATTAAATGTTTTTATATTTTTTTTCTCTCAATCTAAAACAAATGTGAAACATGATGTTCATAAACAAACACATTAAGTAACATGATCGCCATTGCATATACACTTACGATAATCGATTAAAATATAATAATAAAAGAAATAATAATAATAATTGTTATAATAAAATTTTACAGCTTGTTGATTAAGAACATCAATTATGTGATGATGAATCAGTCAAACACCAAACTCAAAACTAAAAACGCGATTACTATTAAAAAATTCGCGAAAGAAAAAAAAAAAAACAAGAGAGTTTTTTCTACTCATTTATCTACGCGTTTTCATCATCTTTTAAAAAATTAATAATTACACCTTCAATAAGCATTAATATAATAGGGAATGTCTAAAATGCGTTTATGAACATCATTTTGGGAGGGATTGATGAAATGAACAACTTTGTTATTATTTTCTCCCCTTATTTGGCACGGAGAACTAGAACTAAATTTAAACAGTGATGAATCAATTAAATAGAAATAAAATTAAATAAATGTATAATTCTTAGAATGATGATGCGCTTTAGTCGATTTCAAATAATAATTATACAAAACATTCTATTCGATTCGTCAATTACATTTGTTTTTTACGAAGAAAGAAATGATGTTTTCACCTGATATAAAGCTTTGCGATCGATTAAATCACAATCGAAATGTATCATATACAAATGACCACACCGGTAGAAATTTAATTTAAAAAAAATTATTTCGATTAGCGTTACAAAATCCAAATTAATATTTTATCAGATTGCGAAAGTTACGTAAATTTACTTTTCAGCAAAGTTCGCGGGAATAATTAATTATGAAAGAACGCCATCAAAAAGGAATTCGTAAATATAGGCAATTGAATCAAAATATCGTTTGTAGATTTCCAAAAAAATAGCGTTATTTCAAGATTTAATGCGTATACACAAAAATTTACGTAAATCTTTCAATCTATTTAAAATTTTAAGTCACTTCTTTCCTGTTCGGATTTTATCCGGTGAAAAAGAAACAATTTTTTTTAAAGTACAATAATATTTTCATCGTACAAGTAGCGAACAAACATACTTGCATTTCTAACCTGAAAACCGAATATAAAAAAACAAACAAAATAGGATCAATAATTAATAATTATTAATGCTAACAGGCCGGCTGTTTACGTATTTTAGAACAAACAAAACAACGAAAACTTCAAAAAAAAAAATTCATGAAACTAATTTTAAATCTGAAAAGAAAAAAATTAATTTCAAGAATTTTTGATTTCCACAATTGAAATAAAATAACAAATAGAAAGTGGAACTATGTTTGTTATATATGCTTAAAATATTACGTAAATTGGGAGTTTTTTAAATTTAAATACTGACCTTTGACATGCTTTTCATTTTCTTCTCGTTTGCAGAACTCGGTTTCAAAAATTCTCGTATCAAAACTCTCACACCAATCAATTAATAGAAGTCATGCGATAAATTATATTTAAAACTCGCATTTTTAGCCGGAAAAAGTTTCGTTTACAACGTTCACAAAGAAGTGACGAGACCGTCATCTCCACCTTCGGGCTCAATACTGAATTTTGGACGATTAGCGTTGACGGTGCAGCGTTGAACGCATGGAATTAAGAAGCTGAGGATTGCTGAAATTACAATTAATCCACCAGCCACGTAGAATGAAATATCGTAGTTTCCGGTAGCATCGTACATTGCACCTACAAAATGACAAAAAAACATTCAGTCAAAAGTTAATAAACAAATAAAAATTTTAAATTCTAAAAAACGACGTATTTTAAAATGCAATATTTACTATTTCTAAATACTGTATGGGTAAAATATTTAACAATTTAGATAGTTTAAACCCAAATACCTGAAAATTGACCATTCATTTTGAATTAATAAAATTAGGTTTTCAATTTGTAAAACCTTTTTCAATAGTAAACCAAAATCAAATTAAATGTTAACTAATTAATAAATTGAGTAAAACTTATTTTTAATGAACAGTATTGAAAATGGATAAATAAAAAACAAGTACGGTAATTACCCGCAAATGGTGGACCGACAATGGATGCACCGCCACGGAATAAGATGAGCAAGCCGAAAGCATTAGTGAGTTTTTCTAATCCCAAAAGATCCACGAGTATGATGGATGTGAGAGAAACGTAAGCGGCTATTGGCACACGCAAATAAAAATCACTTCAGTAAAAATATTCCCATATCAAAATCAACAAAAAAAAGTACTCACAGATGAAAAGTCCAAACAAAACGCAGATGGTAACTAAAAGTTCGTAAGAATTACAAAATGGCACCAATAATATACAAACTCCGCCAAGTAAAAGTGAAACATTGTTGACAAAAAGAGAATCGACATTAGGACGATCCGTTAACCAGCCGAAAAACAAACGCCCAAACGTATTAATTATTCCAATGATTGACAATAAGAAGGCAGCCTTATCGGGTTCAACTCCCTAAAAATGACAACAAAACAAAATGTAATTATTAGAAAGAATAAAATTGATACTCGTACAGTATTTTTTAAGCTAGTGTACGTGCGAATTAATAAAAAAAAATTTCTTTTAGACTTTAAAAAACCAAAATCAAGTTTCTAGAACGAGCATTTTATAAAATCATTATTCTCTTTATTAATATTGTAAATGAAACTGATTAAAAAAAATTTCAATCATATTTAAAAAAATATTAATTAACCTATATTTACTTTATAAATCAATTAATATATTACAGCGCTTTAAAACCGAAATTAATTAATGGCTCCAAATGTTTACTAACCTTTCCAATAGCTAGATCCGTGATATATACGAAAGGAACGTAAAATCCCAGCATTCCAAACACGTTTGATATACAGATGAGCATGAAGACCGTATCTTTGAGGAGGGAAAAGTCCAGCATAGAGGCGACTGTTTCCGTCATAGATCTAGGAATAGCCAGACACCAGCAGACAATTTGTCTCTCATCAGCCGTCTGCATCTGATAAGCGGAAGTGTATCCATCCGATGTTACTTGCTGAATAGTGACCACAGACTTTGGAATGGACATGACACTGGCTCTGTAGGTGGCCATGTCACGCTGCGACTGCGCATATTCGGGAAGATTAGCTATACTTCCGCTGTAAAAAATATCTTTTCGACTCATCGGTCTCAAAAACTCTTTCTTATCTCCCGGTTTCGAGCTAGTAGTCATCACGGTCAGAGTGGATCCGATTTGCGAAGCTCGTGAACCGTTTGTGTTTACCTTTAACCACACTTCTTGAGGTACGTTGTTGTTTCTGTTGCTTCCGTCTCCACTTCCTGGATAGATCTGTATGTTGGCACCGCTGTTCGAAGGTTTCAACTGAAGACTGTACTTGCGACCGCCATCGCCTTCCATTAATTGATTACTTTGCGACATTTTTAAGATGGCTCCGTTGGGGGCGGTTCGAATTGGTTGAACCGGAACGTTCCGCCTCACCATACCTTCCAGTACTGGTAAGCTGTAATTCTTTGGAATACCGTTAGCCACGCGTACGGCCGAAGGGGCGACAGTGGTTCCTTCTCGATTGGAGGCGGGAGAAGTGGGAACCACTGGTTTCACCATTTCCACGTTGGAACCAGAACGAGATCTGTGTTCAGGAATTCGGCCTTCGGCTATGGTGGGAAGAGGAGTCACCGGGGTGTCCGGATTACGACCGAACTGATCCAAATTCAAACTGGAATGAACACCAGGTTCTAAATTTATGGGGATCTTGGGACGGCGCTCCATAGTTCCGTCCGGCAGCTGCACCATGAAAAACTGACTCTCGCCGCATATGGAACCACGCTCCATCTGGAATTTTTTCTCCTCTGCCATTCGGAGAAGCAAAGGTTTAGATAATCCTTCCCCGGACGGAACTTCTAACGGTCTCATCAAACCACCGCAAACCTATAGTTTCAAATAAAAACAATAATTCAAAATTCCAATATAAAATAAAACTGATTTTAACTTAGATTAATAAATTCAACTAAGATTATCATATTTTGAAAATTAATAAACATTCTTCACGAAATGAAATGGTTAGTTGACAAGAAAACAAGTAAAAATTTCTCCATTTTCAATTTTTAGTCATTTTATAGAACTTTTCATGTGGTAAAAGAATAAAAATTGCAATCCAACACGTAACAATAATTGATTGGCATTCATTGCGTTGAAAAAAGAAATTAGTCCAATTCCGCAGGTGTTCACTGAATTTTAGGAGATTTTGAGCACCATTTTACAAATTGAACGGTAAGATTTAAAAAATAGGACTGAATAGTACTCCTTTATTCTAATTTTGCCTATTACAGTCTTATGTGGGCCTATTCAATAAATTTTAAATCTTGTAAATTACAAATAATTTCTATAAGTCACTGATTAGCAGGTTTTTATTTCAAATTAATAAATACCTTAATTTAATTTGATTTCATTCAATTTAAATTTAAATTTCAGTAATTTTCACCTTTAAAATGTTTTTATTAACTTCATTAGTTTTACGAAGGAACTAGTCTCCCAAAATTTATTAATTGAAATAAAAACATTTTCCCCAAATACAATAATTGAAATAGCACTCAATATTTCTTTTAAAAAAAATTAAAAAGCTGCACGTTTTAAGGTTTTCTCTAACTTTGTATTTTGGACTTTCAAGATAAAGCACTTGAATCATAAATGGAAAAGTAAAAAAAAAATGAATTAGAATTGGAACTTCAGACTCACAATGCAGTTAAGGATGATTCCAGCTAATATCGTTAATGCTCCTTTCCAACCATATTCTTCCAGCAGAATCTGTGACAGAGGAGCGAAAATGAAAGTACCCACACCAGAACCACACACGGCAATTCCTGTAGCCAAAGCGCGTTTCTTTTCAAAATAATAGCCAACGCTCACAATTGCCGGCAAATAAATCAAACCAAAACCGACACCTGGTATTAAAATTTAATTACTGTATTTATAAATTCAGGTTAATTCGAATTGACGGTATCTTTACCTCCCATAACTCCGTAGGTTAACATGAGGTAATCGATGTTGGGCGAGAACTGGGCAAGGATGAAGGCTGTGCAACTAATGATACTTCCGGCAATCGTCACTGGTCGGCAACCAAACTTATTTGTTAAGGCACTTGCAATAGGACCTAATCAAAACATTAATTGGAGTCATTCTTAATTTATTTTATAGACAGTTTTTTTTACCAACGCTAAGGTAACATCCGGATAATAAAGAACCAGCCCACGCCGTCTTCGATTTTCCAGCTCCAAAATACGAATCAAACTCCAGAAAGAAAACGCCGAAGGAATAAGCGATTCCATCCACGATCAAGTTGCACATGAAAGAGGCAAACACGATCACCCAACCCCAACCTAAAAAATTAAATAATTTTAAACAATTTAAATAGTGTTAGATGAATTTATGCACATATTTTCGCTTGTTTCCATAATTTCACCTGAATTTTAAAAACAAAACATTTACTCTTTCAAAATGATAGAATATAATTTTTCTACAAGTAACTGTCTACCGGTATCTGAAATACCAATTTTAAAATTTATTTATTTTAAATAATTCTTATAACTCTTTACTTGAATTTTCATTATAAACTTTTCATTCAAAAAGATGCCAGTTTTAAATTTTTCTATACGTTGGTGAATACCGTATGTTCCAATAAACTGAGTAAATTTAAAAATTGTTTTAACGTAGTGTTTTTCAATCTTTTCCAATATTTATTAAAAATCTTATTACCGGTACTGTTTGATCAACATTGTCAAATAAATTTGCCTATTTTAAAAATTAATTTTCGACGTAATAAATTTTTTAAATAGGGAAATTTATTTGACAATGTTAAAAATAAACACTCTTTAAAATTCAAAATAAAAAAATTTTTGCATTCAATATTCCATTGAAAAGTATACTGTTATTGAGGTCAAGTACAGCGTGAACGCAATAAACTAGTTTCACACGCTTCAATATTATTTTTTCAAGAGTTTAATCCTTTTTTCAAGAATGTAATATTTATTTCGTACCTCCATCTGGTGGTTTAGGCAAAGGCAATTCCTCATCGTCGTCGCCGATGTAATCCGAGGTCACTTCTTCATCTTCGTCGCCAATTGAACGCAAAGGCTGCTTTTTCTCCTCTTCTTCGACCGCAGCCATTCTCCCGCCCGATCTTAATGAGGACTTCTAGTCAAACAAAACAAAAGATTGATCAATTAATACAAAAAAAAAAGAGATTAACGCTTAGCGTAGATAAACAAAATGAAACGCGCACTTGACGAAATCCTTAAAAACGACCTCGTCAACTTAAGAAATTTGGTCAAGAGCAAAGCGCTAAAATTATATCTAAAAGTATTTTTCCGTCTCTCAAAAACAGTTTTTTTATATATGAAAAAAAAAAAAAAAAAGCGAAAAAAAATCTTGTATTTGACAATTTTTGTTGGGGAAGGAAGACGATGGCCTTGTTTTTGGCGCCCGAACGATTCTAGCTGCAGATATCAAAATCAGGAAGTTAAATATAAAAACAAAATAAAAAAAAAACAAATCAATTGAGTAACAACGGAATCAGAATATTAATTATGATGAAATAATTAAAAATTTTGGTCTCGTGTTAATAAGAAGCGCGTGATATAAACATTTTTATGTGTTTTGAATTATTTCTGAGAAAATTTAAACGCATTAAGTGTGGGGGCAGCAAATCTACTACCGCTAATTTCTTATTAATGATCGAAAAACTTTCAATAAAAAATTCAATAACTGTTAAAAATTATTACAATTGTATGCAAAATTTATCGCGTAATTTGTAAATTGTGGTATACAAATTCTAAGTTTCTGTAAATTCACAAAATAAAAACGTTTATTTGAGTAATATCTATCTTAAATAAAATGACTGCCGACTTTAAACTCTAAAAACATATTCTGTAATTTTGAGTGAACGGGAATTGCAGACAAATCATTTTTAGAATATTTTTTACAAATAATACGGTAATGCTTATTTGAAATGTTTCGAAAAACGTACAAAAACTACATGTACGACGATGAATCGATAGATCATAAAACAGCATGTGCGCTCTATTGAAAAAAACCATTGAACCCTGCAGTAAATTACGGAGTGACTGAAAATTTATTACGGTATACAAAATACAGCATAATAAATAATGTAAAGGTTTTTAAAAAGGTTAATTATAAATGAAAAAATGTTAGCATCAAAATTGCAATCAATTTAATTCCGATCGTTTCGAATCAATTTAATTTTCTAAGTAAGGAATTTAGAAAAGGTAAATATTTTTACAAACTCCAAAAATTTATTTACTCAAACTCCCAAAAAGTTGTCGCATTACGTGAGTCTATTTCAGTTTCGTCGTTTATTTCTTCAAATCGAAATTTTCTAAAAATAAACTCGCTTATGTTTCGCTTTTCCGAGAAAATATTAGCATTTCCAATACTATCTTCTATCTAAAAAGATATCCTCAGCCTGTTATTGCACGATCAACAGCTGTATTATTGCACACATCACGTCCATAAAAAAAAACGAATAAAGAAAAATAAAACTCCCATGTAAAATTACAGAGTGCTGCATCATTAATTTACACGCATTAAAACACCATAAATAATTTTTCATCTAACGTATCCCTTCGAGTTATAATAAATAGTTCATCTTCATCAAAAACAATTAAAATACAATTATTAATAGCACAATTTTTTCCGTTCAAATAAATAACCTAATTTCAAGCAAAAAATTAATTCGTTCTGATTAAATATTTAATAAATTAATGAGAATCAGATACTTACGTCAACTTCGTTCGAATCCCACTTACTAAATGCTCCTCAGAATTTTTTTTTTTAAATATTAAAAAAAAAAAATTCATAACCTTGTACCACCCAATTTGATCCACCTCACAGACTCTCACCCTACATCGTAATCTATTTCTCATTACACGTAATCGAACATTTCACTCTTCACCTTCAATTAAGAAATCCCGAGTCACAACTCACCCAGTCACTTGAACCTAGCCATTGAGGAGCGTGACGTAAAGGGTTACGTCACATGGCTCTGTGATGCTCGCCGACCACAGCGGTTAACTGGGTTAAAGCGGTCGAGAAAGTGGCATTTTGGTCCACCCGAAACACCCCTCCCTCTCTTAAGACTTCATTTTACATCTTCTCACGAAAAATTAAACCGAGTTATCAAATAAGGCTGCGATAAGAAACGAGAAACATTCGGCCTGCATTTTGTACCGCAAAAAATATTGCGTGTAAACAATGCTAGAGCGCATGGCATTGCTCCAACAAAACACACCTGATATACATATAAATTACACAAAAAACACGTGTTGCAGTCAGACTGTCAAAATAAATATTTTAAAAGAAGAGTGGGGGGTATAATCAATAAATAAACGTTTAATATTTACGCTTTTTTTACATTTTGATACGTCTGATGAAATTTGTCTTCAATTTCAATTGATCGCCTAAAATAAATACGCACATCCTTCGAAATACGCCCGATGCAAAAACCAGGAAAATCTATTTACTTTTTTTTTACTTTAATATGTAATTTAGTTGCGCTTTTATAAAATTTTAAATGTTAAGAGCTCGGTACTTGAGTGGAGCTATTGAAAGTACTGCGTGAGTGACAGTCTTTTTTTAAAAATTAAATCAACTTTTAACTAAAAGAAACCCAAAATTGAAGTTTTAAAACTAATAATTTCGGACTAAATTTTTAACTGGTACTGTACAGAGTACATTTGATACTAAAAATAAGACTAAAATCTTGCTAAAACTATAATTTACAACTTCTGTAATTTCAAAACTAAGTCAAAAACTTGTAACTAAGATAAATTTAAAAATTTGCAGCTCCAACTAAATCCCAGCGCGTATTATTATAATTTAATAAATTTGATTATAAATAAAACGAGTATACAAACCAAAATAAAAAATAGCAACGTCGCAACTAAAAATAGTGAAAACAAAAAGCAAATTGCAGCTGCAGGTTATTGAAAACAGAAAAATAAAACTACTCGTAACAGCTCGCAATAATTATTTAAGGTTAAAATAGTTTGCAACTAAAATTATAATAAAACCTTGCAACTAAAATTTAAAAGCAAATATACTCGTAATTAAAAATTGGCTACAGTAATAAAAATCAATATTGTAATCTTTTTAATCCTGCATAGTACTGTATTAAGTTATTAATTAGTTGTTAATGCATATATAATTGAGGTTTACAGCTCAGTAACTGGAAACTAAACTTACAATTGGCAATTAAAAGATAAAATTGGCGAAAGGCCGATAAGTTGGAAGTGACACTGTGTATACGGTAATGCCATAAAAATAGATTTTGTTAATTTATGGTTATGATAACGCCGTGTTCTCGTTCAGTGTGCTATTACACGTGGGCGGAGCTTACGACCAACTTTTATCTTCGTTTTATTAAATCAGCTGTTTTTTCCCCCAACCTAATAACGTAAAATGCCGGATTATGGTACCTTTTTTTAATTATACATATTCTATAAATAATTACATGCACAAATTTTTTTCTAAAAAAAATATTTTTACGAGTCTGAGAAACGTTGTAATTATGCTTTATGATGGTTGGTTCACCCATTTATTTCAAATAGCATCAAATCAATAGTAACAACGTACAAATCTTAACATTTCATGACATAAAACCAATTTCTTTTCATTGAAAAAAATTCTTGCACAATAACATTTTCTTCCTGTTTCAAAGTTCCAAGCCAAACTACCAGCATATAAAAGAAATCAATTACGGTAGATGGTAATAATTATTTCATTTCGATCGAATCGTCGAAGGACTATTCAATTATTTTTTTCCGTTCGAATTAATTATTTCTCAACATTGATAAATTAATAATTCAGTTTCGTCTGGTATTTACTACAATAATGTTCATTGAATTCGAAATGTTGTCATTTAAAAAAAAAACAAGTGCGTTCACCGTTGCCCGCGAAATCAATAAATATTGCTTTCGAACGGTATTAAGGGTAGTTAAACGATGTATTTTTTTAGCTAATATTTGTATCATTGATAACGATCGGGTAAACGACTTTGATAAAAATAATCGATCGTCAATCCAAAGATACAATACCGCAGGTTCAACGTTTTTAACTTTCGTTTTTATTTATTTTGAAATTAAACATTGCACGGGAATGAAAGAAGGAATGACGATAACCTGTTCAAGACATTACAATAATAATAAACACGTGAATATTAAAATACGAGTCTGAAAGGTAGGTCAACCTAAAGAAATAAATAACACA
>JAQGAY010001964.1:0-12125 GCA_034698085.1 Polydesmus angustus
TTTTTTATTATAATCGTGTTGAAAATTAATATTGGTTCAAAAACTTAAATTTTTATAATCATGGAAGCGATTGATGAAGTAGAAACTACAGTAAAGTATACAAATGTTTGTAAAACGAAAGTTTCAAACGATGAAAACGTGAATGCGACTCTTCTAGCGGCGGCGAATTTGTTCAAAAATATCGCAGCTGTTTTGACGAATAATTCCATTCAACTGTACGACGAAAGTTTTAACAAAATTCAAACGCTAAAAGGTAATGTTTATTTTCTATAATAACCACAAATTATTTACCAACAATTAGTTTTCCTGAAGGTCAGTCCAAAACAATAACTGATCTCTGTTTTAGTAGAATTCAACAGGACATTCTCTACTCATCATCTCTAGACGGAACTATTCAGTAAGAAACTGATATTAAATTAAAATGATGATTTAATCGAAAATTAATATTTGTATTTAGGTTATGGGACTTACGAGTAAATGGAGCTGTGAAAGAATTTAAAGGTTCGATTGCTTTTATCCGAAAATGTTGTAGTTTTAATTTATTATTTTGACTTTTATTTTAGATGATTCCCATTCACGTGTTAAAGCTTTATGTAGTTTTGATATCAATTGCAACGAAAATTATATGTGTGCGGGCTCGGAACAAGTAATCACGGAAGCGTTTATTATAATTTGGTAATATCAATATATGAAAACACCGCTTTTAATGTAAATATATTCAATCTAAGAAACTGTGTTTGATATGTGAATTACAGGGATTTGAGGCAATCGAAATTACTAGGTGGGTATTGGGATTCTCATACAGATGATGTAACCAGCGTTTCTTTTCATCATCAACAACCTAATACCGTCATAACTGGATCTACAGACGGTTTAATTAATATCTTCGATCTTCATCAAACCGCAGAAGACGATGCTTTACAAAATACTTTAAATACAGAGTCGTCTGTGGTGAGTTTCTAATTATTTTAGTACCGTAGTTGCACTTTTTTTTTATTGTAAAACATTTAAAATAATAAAACATTTTATTTAGGATAAGCTGAAGTGGATTAACGATTGTGAAAAGATTGCGTGCACTACGCATAATGAAACATTGCAAATTTGGGATGTTGAACAAGTGCGATGATATTTTGATTCCGATTTATATAAAATTAATATTATTATGTGTTTTTTTAGGTTGAGCTGAAGAAAGAATACGACCGCCACGATTTTGCAAAACACATACAAGTAAAATAATATAGTTATAAATTTAATTGTAGTTAAATACATGTAATTATTATTTTTGATAGATGAAGCAAACTCCGTCTCAATTGCTAGGTTTAAACGTTAATTCGAAAACGAAATTACCGACTTTAATGCTAACGACAGAAAAGTAACTTATTTAATAGGTTTTATTTTTTTAACAACAATAATAAAATAATTTTTTCTTTTTTTTTTAATAGAAGAGATACATTTTTAGTTGAAATTAATGAACAACCTACGACTCATTCTGTTTTATTTGAATCATCGAAAACCTCATTAACAGGAGCATTTTGGGAAATAGAGGTAAATAATTATTATTTATTGATTAATTAAAAATTTTTTATATTTAAAATTTATTTTTTCCTCTCGCAATTCTTTAGAAAGAAATTGCAATAACAGTTGACGAAAGTGCTGGTATATGTTTTTGGAGAAAAAAGTAAATTAAATTTATTTTAAAAATAATAATATTATTGTTTGGTTGTTTATTTGGCCACGATGATTTGGCGTTTAAAATAATGCAATGTCGTGTGTGTCAAGCGGCATAGGAGAGTCAGTTCCATGCTGATTTTATTAGCGATAACAAAACCGCCATTTTATATAGTAATTTAAACGCGGGCAAAAGCGAATGTCACCACTAGAAAACAAAATGGTGAATATCCAACTAGCTGGAGTAATTTCTTTTGCTGGAGGTTGGTGCTTCGTATAGCGCTTACGGCATGATGACGTTTATGCTGATGACGTCAGATGCTCGCGACGTCACGTAACGTTGGATAACTTTATAAACATGTGATTCGGTGTCAGCTCGTTTATTTCCTGGAAATACCGTTTCTTCTTCGGAAGGATAATAATTATTAATCAACAAAAACAAAATATTTTTTATGATAAACGTAATACTTGCGAGTTTTCGTGAATGTTGGAAGCCGTTTTAAACATCTTTGAATAATACATTGTGCATAAAAACCGATTCTTCATGTATTTTATAAGCTAGAAAAATAATCATCATCATGAAAATAAAAGCTGAAATTGTAAATAAAGGTATTTTTGATGGCTACATTTTTGCGGTTGCTCAAGGAAGTGCCACATTCGAAGTGAAGAGAAATATTCGAAAAAGTATAATTTCAAACGGAGGTGTTGTATCCTACTTGGTTACTAAGCGAGTGAGTTTCATTTGTTTTGTTTTTTATAGTAACACTAGTTCTATTACGAATTCTAAATTTTTGTTTAACGTATTTTATAGTGTAACTATTTGATATTGTTGGACGGAAATACTTCATCTACTAGTGTCGGCTATACTATAAAAACCGCGCATAAATATAAGATTCCCGTGGTATCAGCTGATTTCGTTGACAAATGCATCGAAGAAGATGGAATTAGTTCGGTAACATCGTTTGCTATTAGTTTAAAATCGTCCGCGAAGAAAACAATAAATGACGCGTTTAATTACGGAAAAGTTTCAAGTGAGATAATTTTTTACAGCATAATAATTATAGTATTATTATTTAATTACGGTATTTGTTTATAAATTTAGTTGCTGCTAAAGACGAAGAAGTTGTTAAAAAGTCAAGCGTTACTGGAAAATACTTAAAAGTATGGGAATACTTGGATGCAGCCATGCCACCGTTTTACGAATTTCCTTACGTTTTGGCGAAATATACTGTTCTTAAAGTATTTTATTATTATTGTATTATAAATAGGTTTGTTTTAATAACGCTTTTCTTCGCGTCTTTTATAGAGTAAAACTCGTACTAATATTGCGTGCACATATTATGCATCGGTTGAAATACACGTCAAAGCAAATTCTACAAATAACGATTCTGGACATAAATATTGTGTCTTCGTTTATTCTGGTACTGACCAGAGCGACTTTGTCAGGGTAATTTACAAAGAGAAATATATTTTATTGTATAAATGGCATGCCGTAAAAATAAACAAACAAAAAAAATTATTAATTTTAGATAGATTTACAGTTTAATAATTTCGAGATTTGTTAAGCAATAATTATTATTGGTTTTACAAGATGACCTGAAATTTATTTGGTCACTTTACGAGTTTTTTTCAAACAATTTTAGGTGAAAGGCAAATTAATTCCAAATCAGAATAAATCAAGTAAAACCTGTCGTTTAACGAATGATAGCGAAGTTGCTTTGGAAAGTTATACCAAAATTTTGAAATCGCTGAAATCACCACCTCGTTCAATGACTATTTGCAAATTAATAGACGAATCCATTCCAACATTTGTAGGCTCAACCGAACTTCAAAAGGTTTTTTTTTATATATACGAGTATATTTTTGAAAATAGAAGTTGAGATTTCTTTTAATTTGTTTTAGGTCATTGAAAATTTAAATATTTCTAACGATAACATTGATGTTCAAGTAAAAGATATGGTTGGCCATATGTGGAAAGAAACATTCGGATGCATTGGAATTACTTCTACTTTTGATGCAACTGCCTATACAATAAACAATGTATAAGTACTTGAACGCATTTTTAATTAATGAATTTACCTTACATTTTTTTTTTTTAGCTTGACGAAGCTGAAAAATGTCTTATTGAAATATGGAAACAAGACGATAAAAAGTGCGACGAGTTTCAAGATTTAGTTAACAAATACACAAATTTAATTCCTAATCAGAAACAAGTTGATTTTACAGTCATACAAAATATATACAAGCAGCGCAAATTTTTAAAAGTGAGTGTTATTAATTAATAAACAACATAGAATGATAATTACCGGTACATATTTGTTTAGCTTTTGAGGGACGTTGTTGTTTTGTCTGAAGTCAATCCCGACGGAATTTTAGGAGCTTATAAAGCTCTCAATTGCAGATTGAATTTCGTGAACAAGGATTCGCTGGAATACGCTTCAATAGCTAACACAATTGTAGAAATTGGACCTAAAATTGATTTGATAAACGTTTTTGCTGTTCGTCGACCAATTGAAGACGAAAACTTTATGTTTTCTTTAACTAATAAAAAGATTTTATTTCATGGCAGTTCAATTGAAAATTATATAGGAATATTATCTCGGTAAATATGCCGTACTATAATAATTATACTATGATTTTTTTTAAAATTAAAATTGGTTCTGTAAATATTTTAGCGGACTATTGCCAGCGAGTGATCTTCCAGAACTAGCAGATCCAGAAATTAAAGTCGGAGAACTAGGAAATGGAATTTATTTTACAGATTCTATAAAGTAATTTAACATAATGATAAAGAAAATTGCAAAAGAAGTAATAAAGCGAATTTATCTTTAAAGAAAATGCTTAAATTATTCGACAGTTAACGATTCACGTCAGTCGCGATTAATGCTCTTAGCGGAAGTTGCATTGGGGACTTGTTACGAAACTTTCACGAAGATGCCTAATTTAACCTGTCCACCTGAAGGATACGACAGTGTGAATGGACTGATTGGATCACAATTTAAGGTTCTATAGAAATCAATAAAGTACAATCTATTGTAGTTAGTTGCATACATTTACTCAAGGATCATAATTAAATTAATAATAATTTGGCTGTTAGAATGTAAAACGTTATTTTGAAAAATAGCGAAACTATTGGGGCGTGGAAATGTTACTATAGAAAATGCATATACATGTAGTTTGAATTATTCAAGTTAAATTAACTTTTTCATTAAATTTCAATCAACCTTACAAAATTAATTTAATCTTGACAAAATTAAATACTTTCTATAGTTTATAGAAATACAATTGGAAAGGGAATGTAACCATAGTTTCTGCAGTTGATACTATAGTTTAAAGTAGATAAATATGCCTTTCTTAAGATTTTTCAAATTTAAACTAATTTTAGATTTAGTAGTAACGAAACATATGTACAATTCTATGTTTAGTTACAATTTAGTATTTTTTATTTTTAGAAATGAAATTTGATTTTTTATTTATTTGTTTTCAGGAAAAAGAGTTTGTCGTGTACAACGTTAATCAACAGAGATTAATTTATTTAATTGAGTTTAAAATGCCGGAAGATACTTTATCAACAGCTTTTGTAAAAGCTGAAGCAAATTTTGAAAATTTTTGGATGCCAAAAGAGATTGCGCCAGATGTCACTCCAACGGTTTCTTTGGAACAAATATTATCGTTAAAAGAACAGAATTTGGGATCAGTCAAGTGGGGGTTACTTGATAATCTTGGACGTTCTATTCCTTTAAAAGAAGTTCATGTTAGAGGGCGCATACTTGATTTAGCCGCTAATGTAAGATTTTTTTTAATATTAATTTAAAGATTTTTTTAGTACCATATTTAATTTTCTAGATTGTAATTTTTCAAACGTATTACAATAATTTTTCGACAACCATGAAAGAATTTAAATTTGTGTTTCCATTGAATGACGAAACTGCTGTTTGTGGTTTTGAAGCTTTTATTGGCGAAAAACATGTTATTGGCGAAATCCAAGAGCAAAAGAAAGCTCATGCGATGTATAAAGAAGCTGTTAGTAAAGGGCATGGTGGTTATTTGATGGATGAGCAAAAAACAGTAAAATTTATTATTAACGTCCATCAAAATATAAATAGTATAAAACTAAACATTCTTTTTAGGAAACCTTTTCAATTACGATTGGAAATTTACCTCCGAAAACATCTGTTACCATTAAAATCACGTATGTGACAGAATTATTTACCGAAGGCGAACACATGGCTTTTCGTTTGCCCAAAGGAATAACTGGAGGAAGAGATGTAAATGAACAATCGTTAAAAATGGCAATCGAAATGCCATTTGTTATAAAAAGAATTTCATCACACATAAATAATATTCAGATAAAAGTAAAATTTGAATGGGTTTTAAATTAATGGAAGCTGTTTGACTAATGACTTATTTATTTTAGAAAACGGACACGAAGGCAACAGTTCAATTAGTTAATGGTGAAAGT
This sequence comes from Polydesmus angustus, assembly GCA_034698085.1. Taxonomy (NCBI): domain Eukaryota; kingdom Metazoa; phylum Arthropoda; class Diplopoda; order Polydesmida; family Polydesmidae; genus Polydesmus; species Polydesmus angustus. The sequence goes on from JAQGAY010001964.1 coordinate 6,131, forward strand.
CTTGATAATGGATTTGAGCTTGTAATTCAACTAGCGGAAATTCACGTTCCTAGAATGTGGGTCGAAAATCATCCAGATTCTGACTCTCAAGTATTAGGCCGACTTTTTTAATTTATTTTTATAAAATATAATTTATTTTTGAATGTTTTTAGGCGTGCATGTTGACTTTTTATCCATCATTTGACGTTGAAGAAGATTTGACTGAAAAGTCAGTTATAATTATGCTGGACGCTTCAAATTCAATGACGGGAGAAGTTTTCGAAGTTGCTAAAACAATTGCATTATTATGTTTGCATAAATTGCCGTCGGGTTGGAATTTCAATGTGATCATTTTTGGAACAGGTGAAATTTATTATTAAAGTGTTACATTCCCCACTTTCTCTTTATTACATCACTGTCTTTATTATAGTCTGGGAAGAATTATTTTCATCTTGCCAACCAAACAACTTGGAAAACGTGACGGAAGCAAAAGAATTTATTGAAGTATGAATAGATTAAATGTAAATATTTCCGAAAAATATATTTTTCATTATTTATTAATTTTTTATAGAAAGCTACTTCTAGAATGGGCTGTACTGATGTTTATCAGGCAATTCGGTCATTATTTTTAATGGCTCCATCTGGAAAATATTTCCAAAATGTATTTTTAATTACCGATGGACATATTTTATGCGCTGAGAATCTGATTAATGCAGCAGCTACGAATCTACTTAATACAAGAATATTTACATTTGGCGTTGGATCACAAAAGTATGATTTAATTTAAATATCGAAATTATTAAAAAAAAATATATTTTGATTATCAGAGTATCATGTGATAAACATTTCTTAAAAAAGTTGGCTTATAAAAGCTCCGGAGCTTACGAAGAGTTTGATTTACAAACGAAATCAAAATGGATTCCAAATGTAATATTAACTTTCAACTTGAGTTACTGTGTCCAATGAAAGTGTATAAAAAAGTAAACATTTTTTTAGGTGAGTTCTCAATTTCAAAAAACATCGCAAGCTGTAATTACTGACGTTCGAGTGGAATGGCAACAATTTGATGAAAACGTCACAACATTCGTACAAGCACCTATGAAATTCCCACCCATTTTTCACGGCAATCGTTTAGTCGTTTATGGATTTGTTCCGCAATGCACTCTAGTAAAAAATTTGTTAATTTAATTGTAACTTCTCTTTTTTTTTAAATTTAATATTTTTAGGCCACTTTAAGAGCAAGTATAAACGGTATTGAAGTATCAACTGTTGTATCCACTTCTGATTTGTCTAAAACCACTGGAGAAGTTAATAATTTCTTACAATGGAAAAATTAAAAATAAAATAATTAATTTTATTTTTATTTTAAGGTACTTCATCGATTAACAGCTAGAGCTATAATTCGCGATTGGAACCAAGGATTTCAAGATGATATTGATTCAAATGATAAACTTTTAAAGATTTCTAAAAAATTGGATATAATTAATTTAAGTCGTACATATAATGTGCTGTCGCCAATGACAAGTTTCGTTGCTATTGAACAGCGAACTAAAGTAACCCATTCTATTAATATGTATTATTTCGAAAAGAGAAAAAACTTTTTAATTTTTTTTTATATAATTTTTAGGATGAAGTTAATGAAACAAATACAAGTGATTTAGTAAATAGTTTACTAAAAGAAGAAGAAATCGATAATCTGCCCTATATTGATTTTGATCCTGCTGAATTATCTTTAAGGAATAATAAATTCGGCACATCAAAAATTGGTACAGTATTGTATTTTTAACAAAATTGAGGTCTTAAATTTTTTTTACCATAAATTGTTCTTAATTTGAAAAATTAATAGAAAATAAAAAAATTGAAGACATGGACTTCTTTGATACTATTCATGAAAAATCAAAGAAAAAATCGAAAAGAAACCGTTTTGTACAAGACAGTGGTTAGTTTGTCTTTGATTATTTTATTCTAAATCGAAACAACTCTCCCCAATGTACGAGTATTAAGTGGATTTTTAATAATTATACGTTGGATCTACTTGATTTTTTAGAGGCCGACATGATGGACTCCCTTGAAACTGATGGTCCAACGCTATTTAGCAACCTTGACTTATCGACTGAGCATTTTAATGAAAGATCGAGATCTCCTTTACCAATAATTAAAGGAAGGACTATTATAACCAGCACGACAAAGCCGTTAATAAGTGGTTTGTATTTATTTTTTCATTTACTTTGTTATGATTAAAAGGTAACTTATTTTGATTTTAACGATGAAGCTCGTTCTAAGGCATTCATGTGCAGACGTAGTGCACCGCGTTCTTTACCGCTACATGGAGAAGGAGGACAACAACAACAACAAGTGCAAGGACAACTGCCACAACAAGTGACGCAACAAAAACTTTCTCTAAGCCGGTTTCAGCCGGAGGCCCTAAGAGGGCTTTCCAACCCCCAGTTTGAAGGAGGGCCACCTTCATCTCCACCCCAATTTGGAAGAGGACCTCCACCACCTCCGCCTCAATTCGGAGGAGCACCTTCACCCCAATTCGGAGGAGGACCTCCACCACCTCCGGGGGTTACCCAGCCCCCTTTTGGAGGAGGACCACCACCTCTACCACTTATAGTAAAACATGGAGATGAAATGCTTCCCATGACGTTAGGTGACAAATCACTAATAAAACATTTATTAGAGTTTGACTTGTGTATTTATAGATTTACAGATAGTATTTATAAATTTGTTAATAATAATAATTATATTTAATGAATCATTTGTATGATTTCATTTTTTGGAAATTTTAGCTCACGTTCAAATTCCTGCTGCTTTTTCTCATAACTCTCAAAACTATTCACCTACATCTGCTACCAATTATTCTTCTAAGTTTCGTAATCCTTCCCCCAGCATGTCATATTCGTCATCAGCTCCAATAACTCCACTTGCACAATTACTTAGAACAGGTGAACACGTTACGTAATTTACATAAGTTTACTTTTATTAAATCTTATTTCATATGCGAGGGCTGTTTGAAAAGTTTCCTGCCTACTGTAATTGACAAAATAACTGTAAAAAAAAGTCAAATGTTTATTTACATTTATACACAATTTTTCTAGATACAGTATAATTTTCATCCTTTAATTTTCCTAACATTTTAGTACCTAAACAACAGTTTTTTTGACCCCCCACTTTTACGCTCGTAATTCTTCAAACAGTTTTTGATTTTTTCTTGCTTTTGATAATTTTTATATCGTGGAAACAAATGGAAATCACTTTTGAACATGGTCTGGAGAGTAAGGAATTGATGCTTAAAAATTTTTCATTTGAATTTCTGCAGTACCGGAAGCGCCCTCCCTGCTGGAGCAGTGTTGAGCGGTGTTGATGAATTACGAGAGTATTTTGTGGCTGAAGTGGGAACTAAAATGGTGTGGATTTGGTACCAAAAATGTTAGGAAAAGGATGAAAATCACACTGTCTAAAAAAGTGTACAAATATAAATAAATGTCTAAATGAGTAAGATGAGATCTATTGCTATAGGAAAATGACAATAAAAAAGTGCATTGAATATATTGAATTTACAGTATTTCAAGTTATTTCTTTTGTGGAATAGCTGTCGCAATCATAAATTATTATATAATTGCGAGCAGTGACAGTATAGGTTGTAAATGATTTTTCTTTTACTAATTTGAAATTTATTTTAGTAGATAGAGAAGTTCTAGCTGAAGATCATGCTCATGAAAATCTAGAAATAGGTAAAAAAAATATATTTTTACCTAGCTTTGAAGTTGAAATAAAGTTAATGACCTTTTAATAGATTTACTAGACTTTGAAGAAGATGATATGGGATTCTCTGTGGATTTTGAGAATGTCTCTGGGGAAATGTTTAATTCTTATAGTGGCATACAGTCATCCTTTTCAAGTAATATTTTATTGGTAACTAATCTTTCTCCTTGTAATAAGTTAATGCTCTTTTAATAGAAATGTCATCAAGTGTTCAACAACGGGTAGTCAAAAACAAAGAGTTGGCTTTATCTAGTTCTAACAACCGGTCAAGCAATAGTTTATTTGGAGCTAGTCCTGCCTCATGCAAAAAGACTTTCAAAACTCCGATCGGGCCAAATGTTTCAAATTTTTCACCTCCTAATTTTGCCTGTCAGCAAAGTAATTCAATTGCATTTGGCAGTCCATCTACAACTCCACCTGGATTTTCATTTGGTTTCAAACCACCTTTTACAATAAATGGTCCGTTAGGTCAATCCGATCATCTTGAGAAAGTTTCCACTTATGATGTTAACTTTTTGAGCAATACAGTTTTCAGTACTGTAACTATTCCAAAAGCCAAAAGGCTGAAACCGCCCATGATAATTTTGTGTAGGTTTATAAGATATAGTTTTGCTTAATCAAAATATTGTAAATTTATATTTTCACTTTATAGCTGAAATTGGGAATCTTCTTAATGAAATTGATATAGTTCTTGCACCAACTTCCATTCATTTAGGCTCAACTCCAATATTTACAACTTTAAAAAATTATTTAAACTGTTGTGAGAGTTCCGACTCAGCCATGTTTAATGATTCGACTATATGTGCTATGAGAAAAGGTAAATATTTCTATTTCTAAAGTTTTGAATTCACAATTTACAAAAATATATTAATTTTATGAAAGGTTGGGGCACAACCGACGCTGACTTTATGAAATTTCAATTTCTTCTCCTCGAACAATTGACGGATCAAAATTTAAATCTAAGTAAAGAGTTGGATTTTTGGAAGGATCAACAAAATGATGGCGCATTCGATACATCACTTAATAAAGAACTTTTTACCGAATTTCTTGAAGTTTCTGGAATTAAGTCTTTGGGTACTTGATCAAAATTTCTTTTTGTAAAATAAAAGCGAAGTACTTAACCCACTAAATTTAATAATTTGTTTTCCAGGTTTGGCTTTGAAAACAAAAACGATACGCATGTGCTGTACTCTCGAGAATATTATAAAGACGTTTATTAAACTCGGCGCACTTTTACCGACAACCGAAATAGATGACAACACTCTAGATTTGGAAATTAACAAATGCGCTGAACAATTTTTGAGCGTTTTGGCTAAGGCAGAAAAGGCGTTGATTATTAAAATATTGATGGCTATGGCTTTCGTACTTAAATTTACGGAGAAGTATCCGGTGTTATTCAAAAACTTACAGCTAAAAAATTATTGCACGTCCGAATCTATGTTTGATTTTAGTCATGCCAATTGGGAAACCTTTATCTTGAGCGCAGTTAAACACATTTAATTAGCCAGTTTTAAAGTTTTACGAAATAATTTATAATATAAAATAGACATGTAAATTGCAATGCCGATATAATTATGTGTTACTTTTACACAAATAAATAATAATATTATAATGTGATAAAAATTATTTATAAATCATAATATTTCAATAAATTGTTACCGGTAACTACATGTAAATGTATAATGATGGAATAAATTATTTTTTCTTTTATTTGAAATAATTTAACATCTCGTTATGGATGAACAATTATTGATTTATTATCAATATCTTATAATTATGCAATTTTGTTACTACGGGTTACTACGTTTTTGTTTACATTTTGAATTATTTTTTTACAGCAGTTTTGAACGACTAAACCTGAATTTGCAAATTTAATCGACGTTAATTTACCCGCAAAAAAAGCTGATTACATTTGTTGGACTAATCACTCACTAGAGGGCGATATTAAAAATGACGTCATAGGAGGAAATGTTCTCGCGGTATTTCAATGACAAAATTATCATTCTGCTACGTGCATTCCGTGACGTTCGCTACTTTTCGTTTCACTTCTGAGTATATTCGCGCGCGTACGCTACTGGTGAATGTAGATCGTTTGTGTGTATCAAGTGCTCGTGTATTGCATCAGAAATTAATACCAGGATTATTTTTAGATACTAACGCGTTTATATGAAATTCTTGGGTGAAAGTCGTGCACTTTTTCTACCTTTTACCAGCCGGTCTTACTGCATACATTGTTTTTACGAGAAGA
>JAQGAY010001965.1:0-12124 GCA_034698085.1 Polydesmus angustus
TAGCCTAATTTTAATGCAACATCACTAAAAATGGTGATTAATCGATTTTGGTGGAGGCTTTTTTCAAATTAAATTAATAATTTACGACTTTTTATTTTTCTTTATATCGCTAAATTCCGGCGTACATGAGGTCATTGGAAGCGGCGGTTACTAAGCTTTGAAGCTAATGCTAAGCTGTTTATTTTACTAAAATCTAAGTGTTTAGTTGAGAGCAGCTGCCGGATTTTCAAAAAATGACAGTAGCTTTGTTTCTTTCAAATACATTATTGATAGACGGATTGGCATCTGCGTAGTTTACGTTATCGTCAGACAGTCAGCGAAATTTGTATAAAAATATTCTAGTAAAAAAAGATTGATTAGTCAGCTTCTAAAAATTTTGCTTTCATTCAAAGTTTTTTTTTAAAGCCTATTAATGTATTTTTTTTAAAAGATTTGTATCTTATTGAATAAAAATAGGCTGGACATTAGTCAGGTATCCGATGACCATAACGCTTTATTATAGAATTTATTGGCGCCTGTTCATTAGATAAGATAGGAAAGTTGGATAATAACGTACAGTAATTGAATACTGACGAAACTAACAAATTAAAATGAAAGTTGGCGCCAACCTGTAAATTTAGCTCTAAACAAGAATTTGGCTTTGTCAATAAATTTAAGAGAATTTGAATAAAACGATATAACATTAACTTTTTTTTTTAAAGAAAAATGTACCGGGTATTTTGTTTAAGTTTAATTATTTTTTTTTTGTGGCAAATTTTTATTTGCTAAGTTCAATGCTACTAGTTTTTGGAACTTTTTTGTGTACTTAAATTGTGAACAGTTCTTCGTTTAAAATTTTGGGCATAATTTATCATTATTATTACTTCCTATTTTGCATTTTCTCTAGATAAATTATTATATTACAAGTAAAAATATTTTCTCCGGGATAATAAAGTTGACATTTAAAAAGGGTATTTAAAAAAAATAGTATTGCGTTTGCGCCACTCAAAATAAAATTTACTAATATAATTATTGTAAATATTCGAGTGTAATAACTTGTGTTTTGAAATGGAAATTTTTTTTTTTCTGCTTTGTTTTTCAAACTTGTCGCGAAGGGAACCACATTTACCAGTTTTTGTTCGACGCACTTTGAAACTAACGAGATTAAATTTCTGCAAACTATTTTTAAAAGTACACGAACAGTGTTATTTTCTCGTTTGACTTATTTGTATTTGACAAGGCAACGCGTTAACATTGAATACCAGTGTCATGTCTTTTGAAAAGCAATGAGAATTTAAAAAAAAAATCTCTCGTATAATAGTAAGTTACAAGTGGTGCCTTCGACAGTTAGTGAATGGAATAGTTACCACCTGGTGAGCATCTATTTAAATCCAAATAATGATGGACATTTACAGGGTCAACCTCTACGATGGACGCCACCAGCACGGATCGGACTTATATTTTTTTTCTCTCTCCTCCACTATAATCACGTCAAAGTGCAACAACACATCCGAGAATGCTTTTAAGTACTGTTTTATTATCTTGTCTGTTTTATTTTATTAGTATTCTTCAAGCTTTATAATCAACAAATCTCAAAAAGTTTTCGAAGAAAAAAAAAAGTTCTCACTTTTCAGAATCCATTGGCACTCGTAGTCAATTGTAACGTGTGTCCTAAAACTACGAAGCTTTTAAAAAGCGAATTTTAAGGAAAATTAATTACGTATTTTTTTTAATATTCAACAACACCTCCGATTTAATGATAAAAAACAATTTTTAGAATGTGACCTCTACAACTGAGTCGGCACGTAATATATTGCGCTCAAAGAAATTTGAGGAAATTTTCATTAAACCTACGGTAGATGCCGGCACGTGCCGAGATGCATGCGGCAAGTCCGCAAAAAGCTTTAGCCGTCAAAGTGAGCGCCTAAGCACGTTTACGCGTGCCGACTGCCGACTCAGTTGTAGAGGTCATATTCTAAAAATTGTTTTTTGTCATTAAATCGGAGGTGTTGTTGTGTGTAAATATTAAAAAATGAATTCATTTTCATTAAAATTTGACTGACTTATTCGCTTTTTAAAAGCTGTCTAGTTTTAAGGACACACGTTATTACATTTGCTAACTTAACCGACCAAGTTAAAAAGACGCATTGAAAAAAAGAACAATAATAAATAATTAAATCCTCAAATCCCTTCTCTAACTTTATAAAACTCGCGTGAAAATTGTTAGCAGCTTGCTAAATTAAACATTCTATACTATTGCTGGCTAATTAAGAATACGACGTGTTAATTGACCTTCGACATCGCCGTTACGCTCATATCGCGTCGATTTAGCCTCGAAACGGAATTTGCCGTAGATAAACGCATTCTTCTCTTTCTCTCGACGAATAAAAGTTGAAAATACTGTAGATCCAATTGATAAGTAACTTAATACAGTAATACGAAAATATAAATTAAAACATCGCGCCCAGCATAGCTAAATTAATGAGGTTTGGAGCGCCAAAATTGAAATGTTTGGAAAAATCTTGACCTAGAAGAACAACAAATTGGGGCTCTGCAAGCATGCACTTTTCTTCATCTCTTTAACTTTTTATTTAAAATGGTGATTTATGCACTCGAAAATCGTAAACGAGCGAAAAGATGCCGGGAAGGGTGAGTGCTTGTTTTGGCTGTTAATTTTTTTTTTCTCTATCTTTTCCCCCTTTCGTTGGTTTTAATTGATAAGCCAATTTCTATCTGTTGAAACAGCTGCGCTAAAATTTATTATACAAACACTTGTTGCACACACGTTTGTGCAGGATTAAAAAGTATTGAAAAAAATAAAGATCGTAGGCGTTAGAGAGCTCATTGGGAGTAATTACGTGACTTAAAGAGTTTTGGGGCGCAAATTTATGCTAGCTGTCTGCGGACTTGTTAGAGGAAACGACTAACAAGAGTATAAGTTAACTCAAACCACATACAGTACTTTAATTTTCTCAAATTTTTTTTTTTTTTTAAATTTTATTTACGAGGCGGTTGATGTAATGATGTCAAAAGGAGTATCTGTTTTAGCGAAGTGAGTTAGTTAATAAAAGAGGGGGGTTTGACTCCGAAATTGTGTGGTGTGAATATAAACATGAGACCAAAAGGTCACCCACGCACAGATCCATTTATGCATGCGAAATAGGATAAACAAGCTCTTTAAATTTATAATAAGCGGTGCTGCATTCGATACATAATACGATGTTGGTGTTGTGTAATTTATTATTATCATTATTGTTTATTTATTTTTTTTTAATAAAAAGTTTAGCTAGTAATCGGAATGTCAAATGTATGATGACCTTGTTTTTAAGCGAGTTAATAGTTTTTTATATTATTTTTTCAGGTGTGTTGGTGTTTTCGACTATGGATATAGGTCGGCCTAGAGTATGACGACGCTTTCACTCGCACACTACGAATGATGGTGAAATCGGTGATTGATGGACGCGTAGAAGAAGTTTATTGGAATTTAACCAAAGGGAAGTAGCGTAGTTGTTGGAGATAGAGAGGAAGATCATGGCGATGAATGCAGCGGCTAAGCACCATCAACAGTTGGATCCTTATCAAGATATCGAGGCGTATTTGGCTCGAGCTCAGGTACAAACCGGTTTTGAAAAACGTTTGTAGCAAATGGGTAAAAAACTTTTTGAAAACAACCCGACCGAGAACCGCATCCGAAACGTAATTTTAACTTCTCATTTGTGGTCTAAAGATGAAAGTTGTTTAAAAAAAATAATAAATAAATAACGAGGGAGTTGAGTAGGAGTAAAGGGAAAAAAAAAGTGAGAGTGATAATAATTGGATGTGTTTATTTTCTAGGTAGGCGGCATTAAAAATTAGGCTTAATTTTTGCCGGGAAAATATTCGACGTCTTATAATATTAAATTTAATTTGGCGCAGACATCCAGAGAAAGTAGGATGAAACAGCGAGTGGTTCAACTAACTAAAAGTGTTTTTTTGTCCTTCATTTTCTTTAAGCACAAAAAAAAAAAAATAATAATAAATAAATAAACGGAAAATTAAATTAAAGAAAATGTTTAAAAGCTTTTACTCTTCCATCTCGCAAACCAAAAACATGCTCATAATTAATAAAGACAGTTGCAACCAATTGATGGTGTGTGAACCTTTAGGAGATGGAGATAAGGATCAGATAATTGGCCGAAGGAATAAGATAACTTTAAAAAAAAAGAAAACCCATCAGCCAAGTTAAGTTAGATATTAAAAGATTAAAAAAATGGAGAGAGCATGAAGAAAAAAAAAACCGTGTGTGTGGAATAATAAAGGTAGTAGTATCGATTTAGTGACGAGGTTAGTGAGGTTTTTGTTTGGCTGGTGAGAGAGTGACTCCCTGCTGTTAAGTAGGCCGCCGTTTTGTCAAGAACAATAAGTTGAAGAGCAAGGGGAGAGTAATGATTACTTATCCATTATATATAGTCAGAAGCAACAATTTACATTTATTTCCCTGTTTCTCTTACAAAAGATAATTGCTCGGATAATTTCTTTTTTAGATGAAAAACATCAATTAAGAAAAAAAAAATTTTCGAAATTATATTTTTAGTACCGGTAGCCTCACTTAAAATTTTGTAAAAAGAAATTACAAAACCCTCTCATTTTAATCTCTATTGTGAAATATTTCTTAGATGGAATCAGATTTTTTTTAAAGGGGGAGTTATTTAGGTCTAGGCTAGATCACACAAGGAGATTGTGAATATATTTGTTCAAACTATTTAGTATGAGAGTAAACGATAATGTTCCGAAATCGTTACAGGTGACACCGCATTTATTCTACTACTGTATTTACGATTTGTATAAAAACCTTGAGAAAAACTTGATTAGATCATTTTAACGATTGCCTTTCCAGTAATTGAATGCTCGTATTTATAGGTCATAAGCTATGAAATTAATCTACATTTAAGCTGGTTCTTGTACCATATAACTTTAATATTTAGATCGTATGATCTAAACATTCGATTTTTAAATTACGAAATATTTTAATTATAGGGTATTGTTTTCATAATAAAGGCGTTAATTATCGGTTACAAGAAACTGCATAAAAATATTAAGTTTACATCTCTTTTTAGAATTTTTTTTAAAAAAAAATTACAGACTTATTAAACCTGTCCAGTATTGCAATAATTATTACATGTATTGTGAAATCGCCTTGATATAATTATCATCCTTTTAAAATGTAGGTTTAATACAACGATTTCATGTTTAAAAAAAGTCAGGTTTAGGTATTCGTTAATTATTTAATCATCAATCCAACGAATAACTTTTGAAGATCAAAATACAGTAGATGACTTTTGAGTGCAGTGTAAACATCGGGCATCGTGGACTCGGTTTAATCTCAATTCAACACAAGATATAGCATGCGAACAATGACAAAAAAATTAAAGGCATTCCTAATTTAGTAACTTCTACTTCTTTAGTATTAACCAGTATAAATGTAGCTTAAACATTGGTTAATAATAACTTTAATTTACTTATACCAATTGGTCAATTTGGAACTCAAATCAAGAAGGCAAAAAAAACTCTAGTGCAATATAATAATTACGGTATGTTTTTAAACAATGTCCAAATTTCTCAAATTTATTCCATTAACGCATTTGAAATTACTGCACTTTCTTTTCGTGTTTCAACGCAATCTTCTCGGGCAAATGTTTTGTGTGTTATGATAAGCGACAAGGAGAAACTAATATCTTTAACGATAATGCATTAAAAAATATTGTTTCTGGTTATTGTATAGCGCAGTTTCCAAAACATTTTCTCGTTGTTCTCTAAATTTTGGAGAAGAGGGTTTGAATAGATGTTCTTTTAATCGGTACTATAATGTTTTATTGTGTTTGTTATGGCTGAGTGGACGAGATCATTGTTAATATCTTGTTTTGTAAACAATAATTGTTAGATTAGCTGAGTGTCAGGTGAAAGCAAGCGCGACGGAGAAATTAAAAATAAATAATTAATTAATGATAATAAATAGTACCGATATTCTTTATGTAAATTTCGGTTATCTATAAATCAACTACCCTCCTCACCCCCATTATAAAATAAATATATTTTTCTTCTTCTATTAGTGTTGTTGTGTGACCTAATTTGCTTTGTTAAGTAAAGATTAGTGTTTGTTCTTAAGTGATCGTAGTAAAATTTGAATGCAAACTCAAATTTTCATTGTACTTTCAAAATCTAATTTGATTAATATAGCACACAATAAAACTTCGTCTTGAATCTTAATATATTTTCCCCCTTCACTTGTCAACTTTCACACTGAGTGACTCTTTTGTTAAGAATGTGTTTATTTTGTTGAAATCGGATGTAGTTGTTGGGTTCTTCCGGGTTGTTTTCATCAGTTGACCCCCGTAGCAGTACATAACTTTCATCTTAACTAAACAACGTTTTTATCTTTTTATTTACAGAAAGAGATCGGCGACGCCTTTGACGATATTGTGATGGTAGCTTCGAGAGAAGTTCAAGGTGGGGAAAGCCAACGTCAGAGCTATCATCATGGGCGGGCCGCTATCAATTCAAATGGAAATTGCTTCCAGAATAAAAATAATAATAATGCAAATTACCAAATACAGAAAAAAACTGACGAAAATTCCAATTTATACGGCATCAACTGGGATAAATACTCAACGGACAAACAAGACGATAAAATTAAGAGAGCTATTGATAACAAAACGCACGAGAACTCCGTATATCCTCCTTCTCCCCCTCCTAGGTTCCAATCGCTCATGTTGGACAATCGAATTAGACGATGCCGAGAAGAGCTTCTCCAAAGCAGCAAAACAATCAGAAAACCATTTCCGCGTTCTTTCCGAAATATGTCCTGTCCTGCACGTCAGCGATTTTTAGACGATTTGACCAATTCTTTAATTAAGAACAATCGAACGACGAGCTTGAGCGATTCTGAAGAGCCAGATATGTGGTGGAGGACGAGAAGACGATCTTCATTACCTTCTCCATCCGACGAATTTCCATTTGAAAGATGTAACGATTTGCGCGGAAGACTTTTATCAGGGAGTTTAGATAGGCCAATCATTCGAAAACGCGTTATTTTAAACGGTCGGTGTTTTGAAGAGTCTACTGACGAATTAGTCAACGGAAAGCATCATCGAAATGGCGATGCTGCAACAAATCCTTCATCACCTATAGACGAGGCAGAAAATAAACATATTCCTAAGGGTCAAAGAGTAAATAAACAAATTCATGAATTTAAAACGCTATCCAATAAAGTAAATTTCGATGAAATCTCAGCTTTCGTCGATTCTGTAGTTGAAGAAGTGAACAGTCTGAGTATAGACGGTGAATTAAATGAATCGTCGAAAGAAAGTTTAGCTAAATTGGCTTCGTATTTCCCGAAAGCAAAATTACGAACAAGACAAGTTTTAAAACAACCGACAAAATATAACGAAAGGATGTACGAGTCGGAACCCGATTATGAATCGATTGACGAGGAAAACGACGATGTATTTGATGACGAATCTGAGGATTTATCTATAAATGAGATGTTGGAAAACGCTAACGACGTCATTATAGGTGAACAAAGTTTTCCATCTTCTTCTTCTTTAACTACTCCGTCGACCAAACCTTCAGAAAGTAGCAGCAGCACAGAGTTAGTTAATAAGGTGTTCGAAAGTTGCATTAACGAAGCTAATTCAGACGAAATGTTTGCATCCGTCGAAGATGAATGTAAATCCGAAGATTTTGACCAATTTCAATCATTCACAGACAGTGGAGAATTTAGAAAATCTAACGGGAGTGTGTTCAAAGATGAAGAAAAGAGTATTGTTCATCAGGTTAAAAAATGAACTGTTTTTTCCCATTTATTTTAAATTAATATAATTAATAATTTATTTTTATTAATTTACAGAAAAAGTGCGACTTGGGTGAGTTTTTAAAGCAAGTGGAAAGTAGTATCAGAGAAACCAATGGCACATCAAGTCCCTCTTTTCTTAGTGCTGAGAGTGATATCATTTCTATGGAAGATCTTTCTGCTTCCATCTTAGTAGACGCTACAACTCAGACAACGCCGCCTCAGCTTTCGAGGAGTACTAGTTTTACATGGCTTTGCGAGTGCCAATGTAATAATCTAGATTGCAAACACCGACAGAGTGTAATTTGGGAAGAGGAAAGCAGAGATATTATGTTAGATGCCAGTGTAAACGATATGTTATCTGCAATTGGAGATACACCTGCATCGGTGGAAGAGTTGATGAAGCTCGACGAAATTAAAGAACTTTCAATTAACGATGAGTCTTCCAGCAGTAGTTATTCGCTATCAGCTTCATTGGATAATGTGAGTGCCGGTCACGTTTCTTCCGAAGAAGAAGACGAATCGGTGTCATTAACTTCTACATTTGATAGTAATTCTCCGACGGAAGAAGATGGAAATTGCAATTTAAAGCCGGATTTTGCCAATAAATTAAGCGAAGAAATCAATGATAAATGTTTCAAACCTTCTAGTAATACGAAATACAGGCATGCCAAGAACGGCAGATGTTTAAAAAGTGTGGATGTGGGTACCTCACCGTTCAATACTCTCGCTTTTCAAAAACCAAACGCCACAAAAAAGCTACCTGGTTTGGACAATGCGTGTTCTACAGGTCTCGATGTGGCTGCGGAAGGAAGACTAAGTCACAGTTTAGATCAGATGACCAATGCTGACATCGGTGGAGATGCGAGATCAGGATTTAGCACCGTTTCACTTCCAAAACCAGGAGTAGTTTCCGCTACCTGCGGAAATCATTCGAATTTCTCAGGTGAAATTAAAAGTGACGAGTCAGTTAGTCAAGTTTCACGGGCTGAAAACGGGTGTTTAACTGCGGTTTTGAATTCACAATGTGATTGGCTTAATTGTAACAAGTCATTTTCGGCACCCATATTGGGTCGTCCAACACAATTTACTAATGTCAGTAATCACAGTTCAAACGAAGGAATTGAAAGGACGTCACCAAACGAGGCGGAAGAAGTTAAAGGTAGGAACTTGCATTACATTATTTTACAATAGTTAAAAATAATATTATAAAAGGTAACGAGTAGTAGAAACGTTTCGTGTGAATTAACATTTCTAATGTTTAAAATAATATAAATGCTAAATGCAGAAAAAAAAATAGAACTTACGATTCAGTACTTATTAATTATTTAAATTTTTCCGTAAATTTAAATACTGGACACAGTAATTTTTTAGTCATTGTTTAATGTGGTGAATGTGTAATGATCGAAACCGCAAGCAAATGATTGATAAGCATAATGGTGTGAAAATGACTCGACTAAATCTCATTTGTGTTAAGAATGACAATAAGTTTACACTCGATTTGTTACAAGGCTGATTAAGGAAACTAATATTTTTACATTATTTTTTTTCTACCCTTTCACCATTAATTTCTCAGAGCAGAGGAAAATAATATTTTTTTAAAAACTTAAAAAGAACGAGACTTAATTGGTTTAACCTCCTAGTGAAAATCAGCCCAAAATTAATATTTCATCAAGTAAAGCTGTAAACAATTAATTTTCCTTTTTTTTTATTTAAAGAAAAAAAATTATATGAGTTATGAGTACAAATTATTCGTAAATTGGGTGCAGTATACTAAAATTTGCTGCCACAGTTTTTGTTAATAATAATTATTCTTCTAACACTTACAGAACATCAATCATTGTTTCGAACGGTGATGAAAAATATAGTATACAAATTAGTAGAAGGAGGGGAGGAGGGCGAAATAAATAAAAAAAATAACTGGTTGACCTAAAACACGATGACTTGCTTTGATAGATCTCTTTCTTTCACGTAATTTTAACGTCGGATATATGTCAGATGTTTAGGCTTATGCCAGGGTGCATTGGATGTGATCGATATTAGTGATAAAGATATGACGTGTCTGTTGAACTATAGGTTGTCAGTCGACATGTTTGGACCCTCCCTTACCTCAACATCTTGTATCTCCCAAATAAAAATATTTTTCTTCCGGAATATTTTTTTTCCCCTCCCATTACTAATCGTCCTTAAAAACACAAAATAAAATTATTTCCGTGTTTATAAATTTTCTTTTATTAACTAGTCAATTAACATAGTTTACATCATTAAATTATTTTATATTTTATAAAATATGTGTTTATGCGATGTAAATTTTAATCGAAATGAAATTTCCTCTTTAAAACACATTTTGTAAAAAAAATTACTGTTAATTTTTTTTTCTTTCAACTAAATAATTAAATATTTTCAAGCGGCATCTTTTTATCATTGGTAAAAAAAAAAACTTGCGAAATAAAAATTAGTTAACCTAACTTCCAAACGGAATAACAGTAAAATTTCAGCACGTAGTAAATTAGAGGGGAAACGCTAAAATTGTGCGAGGTTTATTAACTAGTTTGAACCTTTAAGGCTTTACGTAAAGTCGTGTTCATCATCTTTCCGGTGTAATTACTTTTTTTTTCTTTAAAAAAAATCTATTCTTTAGTTAGTTATGTAGAAAAACATTATATTTCCTCGATAATAACTATTTTTTTTTTATTCTTTCACCGTTTTAGTAAAATTTAATTTTTAAACACAGAAGCAGGAAATTTGTTTTTGGAATTTTCTCGAGGCTTGTTGTAAGTGTTAATTATTATGTTGTGCATTCTTTCAAGGTGCTCGATAAATTTCGAAAACACTTGGAAGATTAAATACCGCCGCTCACAAATTTATGAGTAAATAAATATTTCGCGAATGTTGTTTCTGTGCAAACTCTATTTACTTTTCCTTAATTTTCTAAAAACTCCTCCGCGTCTTTTAATATTACGTTTTGTTAATTTTTCATTACATTCGTTTTCTGTGATTTATCGATCGCAACGTCAAGGAAGCTTTCGACGCGTGTCACTTGCTATTTTCAATACTGTGCGTTTAATATTATTTAGAAAAATAGATTTTTATTTAATGTCATTCATTCTCTTTAATAATAATTATGCAGAATCTGCAGAATTTAATGTTTGTTAATGTCAGACATCTTCCGCCGAATCTTTTAAAGTGGAAAGCGACGTTAGAGAATAACAAATAATTTTTTTTTCCGTTTTTTTAAAATGCAATATTTATGAATTAACGAGAATTTCAAGTAAAAATTCCTTTATTCTTAAATTTTGGAACATATATTTCTCGAAATGTGAATTGCAAATATTAAAACGCGGCATAAATGTGCATTCCGATACAGAAGTAGCGAGTTTATATTTAAATTTACCTTTTCTGCGCGAACATATCTTTAAAACGTAATACGGTAGGATATTATGCGAAAAGTCTTTTTGCATGGTGAATGTCATTTCCGATAAAAAGAAATGATATGCTGACATAACGACTGCATTCGACATTTATAAAGTTTTTTTTTTCTTAAATTCAAATCGTAAAAAAAAAAATTGCAAACTTGTTTTTTTTGTTTGAATTATTTTCTTAGTGAATGATAAGAATATTCCTGTACAAAATAGCCACCCCTCCGCACATCAAAAAAAAAAAAAAAAAATGCTTTCGTCTTTAGCATAAGTAAATTGGGACTAAAAGTTGTTAAAAGAATGATTTAGTAAGTCGGTAAATCGAATGTTATCGCGTTTTAAATAAAAGACATTTAGGTTAGGCGTGGCGTGAGAAGAGAATGAAAGAGAAAAAAAATGAACTCCCCAAAAAAAAATACATGGGTTAAAAATACTTAATATAAACATACATCGCATTACGTGTGACATAAAATGTGAAACCTGGAAGAAAGATTATGTAAATTAATACCTATCAACATTCTCAATGCTCTCTAAAAATTAATGTAACTTTATATATGGTAATAAATTTAAATTCACGTGATAATTTTAGTTATTTAGCCCAAAATGAGCTTCTGCTTATTTGCGGTGGCAATACTTTTTTGCACTCCTCGTTTCACACTTTTGCATAAGTAAACAATCCAAAAATTGTTCAAGTCTCTCCCCCCTCTTCTTATTTCTCGAAAATATAGCTCGAAAGAAAAGGATGCTGAAGATTCAATTACAATAATTCAATTATTTTCCACGGTCGTGGGTAGCGAGTTGCTACTTATTTCTTCCATGTATCTACCCGCCTCGTGCCGCAGTCATTCGATTTATTACGTAACCCTGGATACAATTTTCGTGTAGCCCTGTTGTGTCT